>JAPYYX010002419.1:0-16110 GCA_030522605.1 Cremastinae sp. B BG-2022a | reverse complement strand
TGAGAGATTTCGGTCAAATTGTCGTCTAGAAAATTATATTTTATGATGCCTAACGCGTGTGAGATTTATGAAAGTGATAATAATTATTCATGTTCATTTGAATGTACATTTTGTTAAAAGTTATGATATTTGGCATAAAATTTTGTGACGTCACGACTTTGACTAGCGATGTCACTGATGGGCCACCTTAAAATCATACAGATGTCTTATAAAAAAAGTAGCGTAGTTATAATTCTTAACTGAAGAATACAAAGTATAAAAAATACGAAACTCGAGAATCTACCAAATTCGAGAACTTTTGAGAACAATGAGGTTTACAAAAAAATTACAGTGAAAGTTTCCAACTGAAGTGGGCGAGCATATTTACAAAAAATTAAGTGTCGGGACGCAATTTTTCCTCGACACGCCGATTTTTACAGAATCTTTTCCAGGAACACGACGCATGGGCGATGCCAGCCGTGTATCGTAATTACTACAAATTGGAACTATCAAAAAAATAGTGAAGAATACGCGAACGTACATCTCGTTCGCAACAATATGTTTGTGCAAATTTTCAACGAAATCTAGTGGAATTGCTGAAGCGATACGACGACTTTAATCAGAGAGGCTATAGGAATCTTCAAACTATTTCTAATAAAAGTTAGTTAATACTCGGTCTGACGTTATTGGATCGTCGACAAACCGTTTCCTATTCTGTTGCGTAATATCGAGGAAATGTAAAACGAGAACGAAGTTTTTAACAGCAGCCTCGTACACAAATGGTACTTGATGCGATCATTGTTACGAGAAGTTTGAATAAAGCGGGACTACTTATAAACAGTAGAATTTACATAATTGAAAGTACTACCCTAATTGGCTTCGCCTCATTGTCGGGATGGAGGTCTTTTCGGTGAAATTCGAAGAGTTTCGTGAACGAGCCTGCGGAATGAAAATTCCTTGGGAGTCGCTAATGTATGCTGTGAATGGCAACCACCCTGAAACCACTAATGACTCCCCGAGAGAAGCTTTCTCCAGTAAACGTAACGACAACGAAAAAGAGGAAGAAAAAAATGAGCGCTCGAAAATGTGGCACCGTTGACTCCCCATCCGAACCAACAGAAGTGATCCTTTACCAACTTTCAATAAAAAACCTTGGACCTTAAAAAAACTTCACGATGACTATATTCGAGATACCTATTATAATGTGTATTACAGTTGAAATGGTTAGGATTGATAAGCTGAAAACTTGTTTTATTAAAATTTGGATGTAAATCCAAAATTGGTATACTTTTAATAACATTGCTCATTAAAAATTTCAACCATATTTTCGGTAAATAAACATAAATGATGAATGGGTCCTTTATTATATGCATGCCAATGTGATAAAAACGTAAAACTGAAAAGATTATGGAGACCAAAGTCTTGAATTTTTTTTCAAGAAAATCGAATTAATGTCACTGGTGAAAAAGGCGCACACTGCATAATACTGCAGTTATGCATCCAGTTCGAATCGTTGGCTTTTTTAATGTTTAGATATAAGGAAGTTTATGGTTTGGAACGGAGTCTTGAAACGGTTTCGTCATTTGTTGACGGAATGCTTCCGCATTTTTAAAGGTACCAAGGACGGATAGAGAGAATTTCCGTGGTTGTAAGGAATGTTATATATGGGACAATGGAAGCTACTCTCCGTTACAGTACTCTCTGGACCATCTTATTCGATGCATACACGGATGAACCCGATTCGTTTGGTTGGATATTCATGCTTCTGCGTATCGCGACGCTCGTAATCCCAGGCGCTTTCAAGTTTTCAACGCCGAAGCCAGCTTTCGGTCTCTGGAGGAGAGGTTCGAGTTCCTTCTGTGCAAGCTTCGTTGCTAACATCTCGCTATCTCTTGTCCCAAAAGATAGGGAAGAGGACATGTCGAGCCGAGTTTCGATCTATAAAAGCCAAAAACCAACATATACGATTTAAAGCTTTTAAATTATTCAAGGAAACTATACGGATACGAGAGAGTATTTCTGACACTCGAGTTCACGGAAAACGACGATGGCTGCATTTCCCGGGACGCCACAACGACGTAAATTGATTGAAAATGCTAGGAATGATTCACGATTCGAAACAACGATGAGGTTCGCCTGTCGCGTTGCTGGATAGACAGGAGGGAAACGAAATTTGTTAGAATTTGAAGCTGACCGGCGAGCGAATGTTATTCTATGTAGAAAGGGTTGATGAGAAATGAGGATTTTCTATACGATGAGGGACGTGCGGGATGTCAGGTTGCGTCAGCCGCAGCGACGGCTCATGCATACGGTACATAGCCAAAGAGAGCTTTACTCTGTTTGATGGCGCACCGTTTTGCCTCCCTCGTCTCTTTCTCTCATCTCGAGAGCATCCTCTTTCTCATCCAGCGTGTACTCCTCCGGGATTCTCACGCGTGAAATTCCGATAATTTAATGTCGACAGGCGATGAAATTGGGCGATGCGGTATCCGCGAGGCAAGAACTCTGGTAATTGATAGGAGTGGAATGAGCCGAGAGCCCTTCAATACGCGAGAACTCCGAGACTACCTCGCATATAGAGTTGAATTTCTCAGTTGAATATACACACGCTCGCTTTCCTACCGCCCACTCTCTTCAAATCTCGATGAACAATCTTGCCACGATGCACCTAAAACTTTGCCCCAAGTTGAATTCCTTCCGAACTTTCCTGTATCTTTTTTAATAAAACAAAGTTCAAGACTCAAGAATTTTTTCTTAAACTCAGAAACGCGAAAATATTGGGAAAGAAGTAAAAATAAGAAAATTAATTAATTCTGTTATGAAATTAATAATCCTCTGGAAATAATAGAAAATAATAATAAATAATACAATCTTTTCTCTTTTTCTTTCATACTTGGCGTCGAGCTGCTGCCGCGTCTCTTGATAATTATAGTATCAAATTATCATCAAGATACTACGTTTAAACGTTTGGTAGACTAAACTGTAAAGACTAAATATGGAAGAGATTGAGAAAGCAAGCAAATTAATTTTATGAGAGGACTAGATATGAAGTCATTTCAATCTCTGCGAGAGTTTTCTATTTTCTTCTGTAACGGCACAATCAAAAAATGAAAAGTTGAGCTGTCTTTCTTGAAAAACTCTCGATGAATATTTATTTAAATTAAGTTTAATGAAAAAAAGTAGAAACACTGAAAATAACTGATTTGTGAATACTGCAATACTTTGATTTCCGAATTCAAGAATTTTGTGAAATTTACAAAAGACAAAAGTAATAAAAAAATTGAATATTCATTTTAGTATAGCTTTTTTCAAAAGAATTAGTTACCTTCTTAACTTTGTAAAAAAATATCCGCACATGACCGGAAAAATTTTCACCAAATTTTTCAAAAAACTTTTTTTTCATTTTTGTATCCACAAAGGCGTACTGCGGGCTTCAGCATACATGCTTTGTCATTTGATCGGCCTAGCCTTTACTACGAACCGATGTTATTAAACATCCACGCGGAATGGCTCCATAGAGAGATGAAAGAAAGAGATACATAGATAGGGAGAATAAAGAGGGTGGAAGGGTGCTAATTTATAAGCGGGGTTGCGCGCCCGTGAGCACCGCCGTGAAGTGAGAAAGGTCGGCGGGTTAAACACGAATTACGTGTTTGAGGGTTAAAAGCGGCAGCGGTCGCGTTAAAACGCGCGAGAGGCACCCCGAGAGAGAGAGCGAGATAGTTGTCCGTTGGTTAGGAACAGAACCCAGTGACTCGGCAACCCGATAACTGCATCGTTGCCAAGAGAAAGAGAGAATGTGCCCGCCAGGATTCGATGCCCCTTCCTCCACTCACCTGCGTATACATGCATTCTCAGATAACGGTACAACGTGTGACACAAAATCCTACCAACATTTTAAATATCGAACAAAAACAGTGTCCGAAGGCAAAACTGTTTGGATTTTTTCCAAAACCATACAAAAATTCTTTGACAACATTTTTTAACTAGCCAGCCGTTGCGATTCAACAGTTTCGCTCACACTTGAAAGGATATGAATTTTTATTCATTTTTTGGAATATTGATACAATTATTTACTACGGGTAAAATGTATTATATTTTGAGGTAAACATTAAAAATTGTTTTTTAAATGTAATTCAGGTAATATTAACACCATATATGTATAAATGTATGGAATTGACTATATAGTGTTTTACGATGTTGTACGGAATAAAAATGGGAAGTTTGTTCTTAAATGTTGTCATTTTGATTCGATTGACGAATATGCTCGCAACGCGTGTCAGCAGACGTGATATATAGCATTAATGTACGTTTTCAGATAAAAGATGTGAATGAAGAAAAAACAATGCGTTTCCCGTTGATGGTTAAATTTCTCGAGATCGATAAGAACGTACGATATTCAAAAGATGTTCGATAACTATCTTTGCCAATCCAGATTACACCAAGCAAATCATAATTGTGATTGTGAAATAAAAAAAGATGTCAAGACTTATCATAGAAAAAGCACCAAAAGCTTTGAGATGTTTTTTTTTAAAAAAAGACTTGATTCTTTTCCAGGAACAACGTTACGTGAACCTTTGACCTGTGAGCTTCCTTATCTAATATCAGAAATTTCCAGAGCTCTCAAGCCACATTTTTTTATGGGTAGGAGCGGGGACGTCGTCCGTGTTCTCTCTACTGGAAAATCACAGCCTTGATCCTCTCGATATTTTCGAGAAATCTTATCTCCAACCTTTGGCCGTTTCGTCAAAGCTTCCACGCGTTTCGTACCCTCCACCTATTTATCAAATAACCCAGAGAATAAAATACAATCCCCCTCTATTAGACTATGATTTATTTTTTATGATTTGTACGTTAAATTGAAGAAAACGAATTACATATTTGTTATCACAGTGAAATGCGAATAAAAACCAATGGGCAGGAATTTGTCAGTTTTTTTGATATCTTCGTTCCTTTTAATTGACCAGTTTTATTAATTCTTACTGAAAAAATAATGATTTCAAACACAAATTATTAATTTAAAAATTTTTATGTATTCAATACGATTTTTCTGTAAGGATGAATCATAATTATTTTATTAATGTTTAAAGAATAAATTGTAGTTACTGGAGATAAATGTTTCAGACGAAGATTTCGTGAAGACAGTTTTAAAATTTCAACTCAAGGAAGAAATAGATTATTCCGTGCAGGCATTCTGGACGAGTAAGTTTACGGAAGGATGTCGGCAAGTTGCCGGCTCTTATTTTGTAGATTCACGACTCTCCAAGGATTTTTCGATGCCGGGAAAGTCGTGCCCTCTTTCTGTATAGGTATCTTTATATATACGTGTACATGGCACGGACATTTTCTAATGAATTATTCCAACTGCGAGATGCAGAACTGCATAAAATTAAACTTTGCGCTTCGTATAGTATGTTTCTTACAGGAAACTTTTAGAAACGGAACTGCGCTTTTTATCGAGCATAAAGCTTACAACAGATGCACTTCATTCTTTCTCCAAACTTATCATCCTCTTTCCCCTTTCAATCCAATTACGGGAAATTCCGAAAACTAATATAAAAATGGATTAATTATCGTTAATGAAGATATGAATACTAATGAATTCGTAAAGCCATTTTTCAAAGAGAAAACTGGTAGGTGATTCATTGAGTTCAATAGCGTGTGTTCGGTATCGTCCGTTTAAAGAGTCTTAGTCATCTTTTGATATTTGCAGAGTGTATGAATAAAAAGCGCATCATTTAAAAAATATACGCAAAAAATGTCGATTATTTTTCATAGTGTTCTCTTATTTTTGTTTAAATCACAACTTTTCTGAAGCATTCCAGGCCAAGAATAATAAATCTGAGAAATAAGCTAAAAGTATCGAGCACGTCAGTGAGCAACAGCGAAACGAGTATTTGATGCGTTAACGTTGAATACACCTTGACACGTGTCTCGTAAATTGAGAAGCGATACATAGACGCAACGGAAGGGAGAAAGCTTTATCTAAAGCCTGTCATATTCATATGAGGAAAAATATATACACACGCGATTTTCATCAAAAAGAAAAAAATTAAATAAAATGAAGAAAAAATCACGACACTCTTCCACTGAATATCGAAAGACTCGGCGTTTCTGCACACTTTTATAGTTCGGCGGTTTTCTCGTGGATATCGTATCAAGACGTCAAGGAATAATTTTCCAGTGGCTGAGTATCGAGGGAGCGGTTTTATGTATACACATATGTGTGTATTTTTTCCATATAAATTTCAATATTTTTATATAGATATACATTTTTATACACATCTGTTATTTTTTACATATACACATTTTATATGCATATGCATATGCGTGCATGCTTTTAAAGGGAGCCAAGAGTTTTTGTGGTGTGAAATGAAGTGTAGATATATATAGGGTATGCAAGATATGCATGCGGACTCAGAGTCAAATCATCCCCTCTGGAAATACTGCATGTCTCTGATATGGCTCTTGCATGGCAGGTCGAAAAGATAAAGTAATCTGTTTATATATCTGTTCGTTCATTTATGTTAGTATGCAATTTAATTATCCTATTACCAAATTATGTTTACATTTTTTATATTGATAGTTTTTGTAACTTACAAGTTCCTTAACCATATTGGATCTTACAGCTAAAAAAATACCAAGTATAGTATAATAATTCCTAAAAATGTTTTAGAATCTGTAAACATAGAAAGAAGGTGATTATAAAAATTGAATTATAAATAAGTGTGATAAAATGATGATAGAATATACGAGATTTTCTCTATGTATGTGTTTTATGTTATACTGATTTTATATCTAATACAAATGGGAATTCGATGTTTTCTCAGACTCATCTTCCAGAGCTAATTCGAGTCCCAAACCTATATAAGTGACGATCGAGGGAAAGAGGGCTAAAGGCTGCAAGGTTAGGACACAAATGGAGTCGAGAAGCCAATGGCGATAGTGGAAAGAGAGGAGGGAGTGAAGAAGGATTAAGGGCCCAAGGCAGAAAATATAGGGCCAGACCAAGACAAGATGCCACAGAAGCGTGACGTGGAACTAAATTCTCATCAGCATATTGACGTGAGCCTGGAGCATACTGCTTCTCCGTGTGTCCTTCACTAGCATCCGTTGCGCATCGAGCCAGAGGGAGCATCATGATCACGTTGTCGGGGTTTCAAGACCCTTTAACCGCGGAATTTCATGAGAACGATATAGAAACTGAACCCCGAGGAAACTCGTGATACCCGAGGAATGAGAGAGGAGGAGTACAGTTGCAGGGAGACAGTTAGACATATAGATAAGCATTTAACCAATTTTCTACTCGCATTACCTGAATTCCGCATGAAAAATTTTTCGCCGTGAAAAGACCGCAATGAGAAATTTTCCTCAAATATTCCCGTCAATTTTATCATCAGGCACAAATGAGCAGTTTCAGGTAGATATGGTATGTATAGATGCTACAGTGTACAAGACGAGCTATGCAACTTTTTTGTTCTTCGTTAGTCGTCGAGTTGGAAAAGGTGAGCTGAATTTTTTCAGAGATGAAAAAAAAGTCGAAAACGTCTCGCATCAAACGAGCCCGAGATCCAATCTGTTCGAGGGTATGACTTCAATTATTTATCCGAGGCAATGCGCGCGTGATGATCGAATTTCTTCTTTTTTTCTAGTCCCCACTTATTGCGTACGTGATCAGTTTTTCGAAACTCCGACGTGATCACTTCTCGTTACTTTTTTCGGTCCCGAGCTCATGTGTCGCCTTTTGTAAATGTTCGTCTCTAAAATGTCCGAAGAAATTTGTTGTAGAGAATCTTCGGGCGGGGAAAAAATGGGAGCTCAAATGCAAATTGCGCTTGTCATTCTGGGAGCACGAAAGGTCTGTCATCGTGACGTATCGTGACGAAAAGCTCTCTCATTAATACCAATTTATCGCGTCTTGTTGCCCTTGTAACGAAAATACGGGAAGAAAAGATTTTTCGGTTCGGGTCGACAATTATTTATGATAAAAAAATTTACATTTTCTTTCTCACTACTCTCCTCTTCTCTATTTTTTAAATTCGTTTTAAGGCTGTTTCATAACTTCTTACGTGAGATTAAATTTTTAACTTTTTCGAACCAGCTTTTGGCATTCAGCATGACAAATGCAAATAACGTGACTCTTGCCAAAACTTGTACGAGATTTATCGAAATCTTATTAAAAATTCTGTACATGACGCAGAATGATTTCAGGTTATATATCATTTTTATTAACTAATCAATTTACATAAAAAAGGGTAACAGATGATTCCCACTTGATAATGGGTTTCATCGTTTACAATGAAAATAATATGAAGTCAACCGTATATGAAACAAATTTGAATAAACCGACTTAAAACTTTGGCCTGTCGGAGGAAAGGAATAGAAAATCAGCTTGTTAACGTCGTGCCGCTTTGTTATAAAACCTTTTACTATCATTTTATTATTTACAGCCTTAGAAAATATACATAAGTTGATTGAAAAAAATAGGAATAATTTTTCAGCCACAATTTTTCACCAGAAAACGAAAAAAGAAATGTAAACGCACTATCTTTACTTACGCGTTTTCATCGAATCTCCTTAAGAACTCTCGAGAAGTTCGTTAGCGATTGAGAAGTTGGAAGATTTATCATGGCATTTTGTCTGTCGAACTTTGTGTTACCGATTGGAATTTTGTCCGACCAGAATCGACTGTTTCCACTGATACAGAGTATCCTCGCTCGAACACTCGTTATAATGAAAGCCATCTTCCAACTTTTTCACTTAAAAGCTTTTTCCCGTACTCTTACTCATTTTCGAAGATTCCCGAAAGGTCGAAGCGACGATGTATATACGCACATTAGTTACATACACGTCGAAGGGTGCATGATAAAAGTCGACAGGAACGACCTAGATGAGGCAAAACCATCAGAGTAAAAAAGGTCAGCAGTCCGACGAAAGGAAGAATAATTGCTAACCACATGCTCTTTTCGACTTGGATTGTTTCAGTGAACAGCGAATAGAGTTTAAAAAAGCATAAAAACTTTGTTTAGAAAACAAACATCTATTATTACTAGAGATAGTTTTATGTGAATAATTTCAACTAATTGTCAGCCTTATCAAAAAATAGCAGTAGCTGGAAAGAAATGGAAATATGTTGCTGAAGAACAAACGAAAATGAAGGATAAAAAGGTAAGAGAAATAGATGTCAGTATATAGGCGCATCAGACTGTTAGGGGTTTTTGTTGATGTTTACTGATTTGCTTCTTTCTTTTACGACTCAAGAGCTCGTAGCCCCAAAGTAGAGTGCTCTTGATAGCCTCTTTTGACCTCGAATCGTATATCAGTTGATTCTGCCATCGAAATAGCGCTATCGCCTATTGAAAGCCATCCCTACTTTGCAGGGGTCGCGACGTAGTTGGCTAGCCGTGACTACGGATACGGGGAAAATTCAACGGGAAAAATCTTCTCAATTCGCTCGGTGATGCGAGAATAAACGAGCCGTTCGTCTGGTATCAATGGAAAATTTTTTTTCTATTGCTCCATTGCTCCCTCTTACAGAAACGGGAAACGATATGTACAGAGAGTGCGCACGTATTAAATTTTTAGGTCTCTCGTGGGCATTGGAACGGAACGAGAGAGAATTTTTTTTTTTCATCTCTTCAGACACGTGGATAATTCGAGAGTAAAAAACTCTCTTATTGTCCCTCTGAAAATGTTACAGAAAAATTTTATGTGTGGGAGAGAATAAATTTCCAGCAGAGAAAACAGGGGAAGTCCGTGGATATTTTTAAAAAAAGTCAAAATGGACTTTTTTACGTATATAATAAAAGTATTAATGAAACATCATGAAAGATGATGATACCTTCCTATCGAAAACTATAGTTAAAAAAAAGAAATCGAAGAGAAATTCCATTCGAAATATTGAGATTGATAAAAAATATGAAAAATCCGTTTGTATGTATAATTACAAAATACGTATTATAAATAACTTTTTTTTAATATCAATATAAAATATTTTTTCACAAATTTGTGTCGAAAACCCGAAAAAGTACGTTTATATACGATAAAATATTTTTCGAGACTTCACGGGAGAGAATTTGTGCTCGAAGCAAAAGTGTTTGCGTGCGATTTGAAGATTTTCTATATATTCGTCAGAAAGCTCTTTAAGCTCGTTTTTGCCAAGTGAATGGGAAGAACATCGAGGCCGTCAGCAAGCGGGAGGGAGAGACGGATGAATTCCGCTTATATCGAGAATTTCATCGCTTGTATGTGCGCACGGGGGTGTCGCCAGGGAGGCGACACAGAGGGAGGGTGCTTCTAGGAAACCAGTGCAGGGGGATAGACCGCGATAAATCAATATATTCTTCTCACGCACTGCCCTATAACGACGTGAAATCTGTGTACTTCTCTCCAAGCTTCCATCGTTTATACTTATCGAAACATTTTCATACTTTCAACCCCTTATAAATTATTTAAAAGTTATCCTCATTCGAAATTCGGAAAAACTTACATTCGTAATTTGACATCCCTTTCGCGTGTTGAGGCTAAAACATTTAGAAAATACTCCCTTTTGTATATTTACATTATTATATTTATTTATCATAAATTTTGAATGAATTATCGCCATGAAAAATATTTGGAGACTGAAAATTTAACTTTTTCGTGAAAATCGAATATTTATATTTGGCAAAGTTGCAAAAAATTTGCTATTTACATTTTTATTTTCTGAATGCACATAAATTTCAAGTGATTTCGATGTAACGATTTCTCTGTCCAGAGGTAGGAGTTATGTTTTCGACGGTGGGCGTGGGAAATTCAACAAAACCCGATAGAGCGCGCCACCCTCCTTTTCTAATCTATAACTTACGTAGCAATGTGCGAGCGCAGTTGCTCTACGAATCCTCGTCTCCTCCTCCCTCGCCGTTTGCCAACACGGTTCAAGTATGAGCACAATATTCTAAGTTATAACGTTTAAATGGAGTTGAAAGCTCGTAAATCGAAAATGTACACTACTGTGGCAATAATCTATGCATATATATGTATATACCCGCAAAGATGAGAGTAAAATATGAAAGCGCAAGAGAGAATTTACTGATTCATTTCGATTTCGAATTTTTTATTTGTATTTAATTAAACGAAGCTACTGCAATTGTATTGTATTTAATATTGTATTTAATTATACGAAGCTACTGCAAGTTATGAAAATACAAATCTGTACCGCGTACACGGTTGAATGAATAACGTAAATGACATTTAAAATAATTATTAGTTTTGCAATTCCGAAGCATCATTTTTTAAATCGTTTTAAGATTCCAATTTTGAGATTACGCCATCATTACATGCAGAGTGAATATCAGACAAAAAGCCTGGTAAAAAACTGATAGGAAGACACAATACAAAATAAAGAAGGGTTAAATAAAAATACAGTTTCCGTTCATGGGCATATTGAAATACAATGAAATTTTATAGCTCAACAATACAATACGTGTGTATTCCGACGTGTGGAGTTGGTTGTTATAGAAACAATACAAAAATATAAAAGCATACGTGCAAATTAAAAATATATAGGTATACCTACTATACAGAGGTGAAGGGACTGCATAATACATTGGTCCTTTAGAAGTAGTATATTGTACAATAACTTTTCAATCTGTACAATAAAATATCATTTTGATGAATGGAATTGTTGAGGAAAAAATGTACAAAGAAATTTTTTTCAATAAAATTTCTGCACTGAGTCGAGTTTTTATGCCAAATAACGTACAAGAGAACACTCGTGAAAGAGAATTTTCATCAGCTCCATTGTTCTCTCGAAGCGCACAAATTTGCTCCGTACGTAGACGCAAATACAGTTGGAAATATTGCATCAGAGATCGGGCAGAACACGATCTAATTTCACGATAAATCTGAGTGAAAAGAATGAGTATGGTATTTTATACATTGTTTAAATAACAATGTAATATTCAAACTTTTGATTTCAATTAGTAATATAAAAATACCAAATTTAACAAATAAAGAATGAAAAAAGTCCGGGAAAACATAATCTATGTGTAATGTACCATATGTACCAATAGCACATCGTATAACTGAATCGTCAAAGAATGCAGATTGAATGAGTTGATCGAACCTTATGAAAAAGTGAAGTGTCACTATAGAATATGATGGACAGAAAATCTTCTAAAATTATGTATAATAGAAGAAAATGAAACAAGAGTCCGATTGTAATGTATTTATTATATATGTATCGTGTCGGGTATGTTATTCAGTTTTGAGGTAAAAAACGCAATACATCCACAGCAAATGAATAATATTTCATCATATATAGGCCATGTGTGTGATGCATCACTCAATTTGTTCTCCTTTCTAATATTAATCAATTTGTTTTAAGAAACTTAATAACAAACGTCGTAATCGAAAGCATATCATATTTCCGGAAACTTTCAGAGAAGTTTTCGTGAAAATGTTTTATCGAAACCCTTGCCTATTTTACAAATAATGTTTCAGCCAAAAGTCTTACTGATCACTTTTGTTCTCCAAAATAATCATATATGAGTGCATTTTTCCAAAATTCCGGTAGATAAGATAAGGGATGAATTCACTATGTATAATGCATACATTGTACATACATATAGGTGAAAATTATATGTACATAAAGCAACTTGGATGAAAAAAGTGGATAAACATCAGTTACTTATAAAAAAGTATTAATAATGAATTGTCATGAAAATTTGATATCCATTAGGTATCCATTCTTCTGATCGGTGCAGTAATTGGATGTAATCAAGCTGTCAAATGAGTATGGATCCGTGATTCGGTACTATGCATTCAGGCGTATGCAATGATGGAGTGAAAAGCGTTGTAAACTAAGAGAAGTATTGAATAGTGAGATATATATATTATATATTGTATATATACGAATAAAGGTACAAAAGACATGCGATGTAAATAGGAGATGGAGAAATGACAAGAACGTTGTGAACGTACTATGAACGTTGTGGAGATCAAGAGAAGTGAATAATAAGAAATTCGATGTTATATGCAATTGCTTTGTTCTCTCCTTATCTGTCTCATCCCGAATTCACCAAATAATGTGTGCTGTGAAATCCAAAATGGCCTCTATGCACGGCCATATTGCTTTGTTCGGTTTTATCAGACGGGAAAGTTCCTATTGAGCGTGCATCCTAAACAAAGGTGCAGATAGACACAGAGGAATAGAGGTTCTCTCGGTATGTCAATTGAATTCTATTTTCCATACAAAAACAATCAAAACTGCAATTGATCAAACTAAAATGAACTGATGGGTAAATATTCTGCACATAGAACGCGCCAAATATCGAAGTCGGAAGAATCATTTAGAGATGAGAAAAAAGGATATAATGAGACAAAGATTTATCAGAAACAGATCAGTACAGCGAATTAATTAACCTTAAGACGATTGAAACTGTTTCGGCCAGGAACAATTCAGTTCAAATTATTTCTCCATTATGTAATACCTCATAAATATTTAACGTCAATTAAATGTCGTCGAAGGGTGTGATACTACATATACACTGAACAAAGGAGTTAACTCACGTTTTAACAGTCCCTTATTTGCGAGCCATGAAGGGTTAAAACCACTCCCTTCCTTAGCGGAAAATTGTACGAGAAGCAAACTCGCAGGAGACTGAACTGCGAGCTTCGTGTCCCGAGAAAATTATGCAGGTATGCTAACTCTGGAGCTTTCATTTGACGGACTTGTTTACGTTCGAACGTCTTCAGAGTCTCGCAATGGCTCTTACTCACCCCACAAAACGTACTTCACTCTTAAACCCAAAGTAGCAGTAGCCTATCGCCATGACTTCCGAGATTACTGCTCGTTGACTTACTCTTTCGAAAGTATACTCATTCAGGTGTACAATGCAGTTTATAATTTTCTTCCTTTCATCATCTTGAGGAAAATAATCTTCAAGAAAGAAATAAAATATTTTCCAACAATAGAAAAATTAACGAATATACAAGAGGTTCCGCTTCTCTGGAAAGTTAAAGTTAATAAAATGCAGAAAATGGTGAGTTTACATAAAGTATAAAAGAGAAAGGAAATCGGCTCAAATGCTTTGGACGTAACAGGAGAGATTGCCGAGGATAGCGAACAGATATTCAATCAAAAAATATCTCTAAGCAAGCGGAAGATTCTTCATTAATAGGAAGATGATTTATTAAATGAAACTTAACTAAATTACGTAAAAACCAAATATGGATTCTGCTAAATCGATTTGATCTGGAAAAATTTTAAAAATGAAATAAAAACGTGGTTCTGTTCGTGTGTCCTTGTTCATTTTTCGATACGATGCGACGCGATAAATAAATACAGAATGTACAAATACAAAAGTTCTTTTAAAAACGATTGAAATTTCTTAAAGTACATCGTAAACACGTTGCTACGTTGCTATCTTTTATTTAATATAAAAAGAAAAACCTAATACTGATGCATTTCGTTCGATTTGGAGAAGAAGAGGATTAGATCGGATTATGGTCTTTCGCATTTCAGCTTCTTCCTTCCTCTTTTTGCAATCTGTTTTTTTTATAATCCGGATTACGTTCCGCAAAATGGCTACTCGTCATCGAAAAAAATCGATGCAGCGGTTGGGCGTTGACGGAGACTAATTGCTCGCATCTTCAATATTTTTTAATCAAAATAACACCATGCATTCAATGATTTGAATATCTCAAGTATTTCGGTACAAAAATTTCTACACGGGCGGAAGATTAACAAAAGTGAAGCGTGTAGGAAATCGAAAAATGATCAGAATTGAATAAAAATTGACGACATTGTGGGCATCAAAATTCTGAAGAATTACATTTTCATTCTTACGCACAGAGTGTCTACATATTACTATATTAATGTATTAAAGAATCGAATCTTCTCTTTTGATTATACTCTATACAATACTGTAAATCGGATTAATTTGGACTCTTTACTTCCAATCTTGTCAGGGAATAACTCCCTCCCGTTCGTCACTGAGGCGAGGAATCTCGGTGTGACCATTTCATCCAATCTTTCGTGGAATCGTCATGTTCCATCTGTTTGCTCTCGAGTTAATTGCGCATTATAGCGATTGCGATATTTTCGCGCGGTCTTATCAACGGAGGCCCGGCCAAGACTGGCGCTGGCTCTTGTTTTTCTGTTATTGGATTACTGTTCCCTAGTCTTTTTTGATCTGGCGGGTGAACTTAACCTTGTGCTTCAACGACTCCAGAATAGTGCAATTAGATACATTTTTGATTTAGCCTACGATGAGCATGTAACTCCATATAGGCGCCAGCTGGGCTGGCTGTCAGTTCATGCGAGAAGAGATTATTTTCTTGGATCACTTCCCTATGACCTCAAGTGTCAATCGCTTCCGTCCTATTTGCATGATTTGGCCAAGTTTGTTGCTTCTTCTTCGAAACCGTCTAGAAGTGATGATTCTCCGACGTTGGCGGATCCTCTTCACCATACAGTTATTTATAGGAATACATTCTTACTGTCGGCTTACTATCTGTGTACTCATTATCAGCGAATCTAAAATTGTACCAAAGGGATAAATTCAAGAAAGCGCTATCCGAACACTTATTTTCTTCCGATACTGATTCCACGTAAACCGGTCTAGTCCAACCGTATCTGACTATAGTCGTACTTTGTACTCACAGAGCGTATTTTTGTATTAGTCAGGATATTTTATTTTCTTGTATCAGAAATTAATTGTAAATTGCCCTAAGGGTAACAATGGCATAAATAAATAAATCAATCAATACTATGTAGACTAAAATTTTTAAAAACTGAATTTCACGCTTTTTATGTTTAAGGATGTTGCCCCCATACCAGTCTGTTCCAAAAGTTAGTGACTTTTTTGCTATCAACAAATAAATTTTGGTATCAACAAATAAATGCTTTGCAAGTAAAGAATATATAATATATTATTAAAAAAACGTATTTTTCATGTCGCGTCACTAACTTTTGTCCGTCTGCTGCCAACTTTTAGACAAAAAATATATGCTGAAAAAACATGAAAAAAATACTAATGAAACTGATTGGAAAGAAAAATTAACTTTTTTTTCGATGTCTTATATTAAAAGTAGGATAAAAGTATATAGATTATGTTTATCAAGAGATTTTTGGTTATTGCTGTTTTT
>JAPYYX010002418.1:0-16112 GCA_030522605.1 Cremastinae sp. B BG-2022a | reverse complement strand
AAAATATAATTTACGATTATAATAAAACGGCAAATCGTGGTACAGTTTTGACTATAAAAAAAACTATAATTTCGGATATATTTTCAATTGCATTTTCAATACATATTTTCGACTATAGTTTTTTTCCGTATGGGTCTCTCTCACTCAATCTCTCTCTCTCTCTCTCTATATTCTCCCGCACGCTTTCTTTCTCCTTCCTCGAAAGTGGCTTTCACCAAGCCGTCTTCGCCGCTCAGAAACGCCAAGTCGAGAATCGCGGGGTAAGATTGCCTCAGGCACGTTTCGGGTATAATGCAAAATTAATTTCCTCCTTTCTTCGTTCTTTTATCATGCTGCTTCCTCGCTTTTGCGCGGCCTACCCCGAGGCCACTGTTCTTCCAAGTACTTTTAACGTTGTTCTCTTTTAATTAATTCTCGAAATAGTCCACGATAGAATAAGATAAGAGGAAGAAAGAGCAAGGGCGAGGGAAAAGAACCGAAGAGAAAAAAAGAGATTCATCTTGCTAATTATTAAAATCACGAAAACTACGAAGGGAATAAAAACCCTTATCGATATTACCTACTTTGAACTCTCATAACGAACTGTCTGTACATTTTTTTTCATAGGTTAGTAAAAATTCGATCGTGTGCATCAATTTTTTACGAAATTCACGAAATTGAATACTCGAAAAAGGAATTTTTTGCGTAAGAGTGAAATTAAAATTTTCACTCGGTTGCTCGTGGAGGAAACTCTTCACCTGTGCGTGCCGCAATGGGTTCAACATACAGTTTCAATATTTCGTGAAATATGAGAACACGCAGAGCGGAACGCAGGGTGAGAATCGTGAGAGAAAGAGAAATCCCAAAGTTCAGATGCAAACAAAATAGTTTTACAGATGCCACGTGCAGGCTTCAGTAATTAATATTCAACCTGTTAGAGTATATGCGGAACAAGTTCCACCATATGCATGAATTTCGAGTCTTTGTTCTCCGTCTCTGCTATTTTGGGGGGCTCACGAGTTATGACTGATTACACAGATGCTCTCGTGAAACTTTCCACGACCCCCACGTTCTCTTTCTCTATCGCAACTTTTCGACGTGTATCATCAGTAGGAGAGTCGTGTCTTCCTTTCCATTTTTTATCTTCGAATGTAATGAAAAACACAATATTTACTTTTAAGGATTAGTGGACTGGATTATGGAAGATAACTCCGGATTTTGCAAATTCTTGATGGTCGACAAAATTTTTAACGAATAGTGAAATCTGAAGTAATTAAAATGTTAATTTAATCAGGAGATATGAATATTAGAAAATGACCATGTCGTTATTTTTTTGCGATTTTCAAAACTTTATAACTCCGAGGCTTTTGAAAATTAAGGGCTCAAAATACAAGCTTAGGCATATTTTGATACGTGCAAAAACATAAAAAATTCAACTAAATCAAAAATTACAATTTTTTAAATTCGTTGATTTTACATGGAATGACCCATATATTCTTCACATTCATGGAATTTGAAATGTAAAATCGCAAAATCAATAAAATTTCGAGTTCTGATAAATTTAGTATTTCTACGTATTTGAATGATTTTATTTGTTTTTATCACAGAAAATTTTATAAAATATTTCCCATTTAATTGAATAAAATCAATTTTTATTGACAGAGATAATATTTGAACGATACGCTTGATCATGGAAATTATTCAATATTGAAAATATTCTTTTTCATTCCAAATATTTTTGTTTGAGGTATTATTTCGTGAGAGGAAAAATTAAATAAAAACTGGCAGTGGTTTTATCATTCAATCCATTTCTTTGTAGATTTTGCAAAAAGCGTTAACACAACGGATAGTGAAATGATTCATACGAGGGAGGTACTGGTGCTTAGTCGTATTGACTAGGGTGTTTGCCTCTAAACCAGAGCTATGGGATATCGACAGCTCGAATCTCGAACTCGTATTTTCGTCGGGATGAAAAATATGGGAGTTACAGCAATTTCGGACGATACACGAATCGCTTGAATGTATATGTTACGTTTTCAGCTTCAGTTCATGTTTACACGCCTTCGTGAGGATTTGCGTATCTCCGGTTATCAGGAAGCAAATTTTAATCCGCCTGCGAATTATTGGCAAAATTTTCTTAGAGTGAAATAAAAATTACAAAATACACTAAAAACAAAAAATTCTGCGCATATTTGTTAAATACGGATTCATTTTTGAAAGCAGGATAAAAAGAGATTTCGATCTGAATTCATTTTTTTTATTAAATAATGTTTACAACTGGAAACTTCGTATGCACGAGTTTTCAATAAAATATTACAAATTTTTTGAGAATTAAATATCATAATAGAGCGAATCGTCAAAATATACAATTTTGGAAAATAAAACCGAAGGACATAAAACTTGATAAATCGGATTTAAAGAATCGCGTTCTGATAATAAAATTTTGTCTTCCCGGAGTGGTTTATTTAACATAAAATAGATTCAAATCGAAACGATTCAGGTAAAAAGGGAGAAAATCGTGAGTGGGCACTTCAGAAGGAGTCGATAGATAATTGTGAGTCGGCGAAGGGATTTTCAATTTCGATTACGATCCAGCGGAGAGTACGATCCGTCCGCCTAAGAATCGCTGAAGCTTTGCCGAGTTTTCCTGTGTATAAGTGCGCTTCAGAGCTCACGGTGAGCGGAGCTTTCTTTCTTTTTCCTTCTTCTCTTAAGCATGTACCTTCCTCGCGCATTGGATTGTGTGTCCTCCCGAACGCACGACTGGAGCTATCGATCTTCAACTTCCATAAAACTACCGGGATAAGCTGGTCATACATTTGAGGATAATTCGGTAGGATTGAAATCGAGCCAATGACTCGAGAAAACTCCCGTGATTTCGCTGCGCCTTCTTCTTTCTCCCACTTTTTTCGCATCTCTCCGTTGTACGCGCGCATGAATTCGCAGATATCTCGCGTATTTTATCGCTGTCGGGTATTAATATATCTGCGTCAGCGTGGAAGTACATTTTTTACATCTTCCAGGAGAAAATCCATACGAAAAAAATTTTTGTACGTAAAAAAACAATTAATCTCTCCAGTTATGCTGAAGGTGATAAATTATTTTCTTTTGTCTTTTTCACTTTGTGTATAAAATTATACAAGAATGCGAGACGAACGAAAATGTTCACTAGAATATACATTTTGTTCTTTAATTTTAAATTCTTTGGATGAAGAAAGATTCGCTTGAATATCGAAAATACTGTATGTCTCCGTAAATATATTTTCTCGATCGACATTCAACGCCTACGAAACTCAAATGTCAAGTCTTGCCATTTCTGTGAAAAAATGTTTTCAAATATTCAAACATAAAATCCTAAAATATCAAATTTTTATACATATCACTTGGTGTCAAATTATTAGTGATTTATAACATGTTCGACATTTAACTCGGAATACACTACAAAAAAAAACTTTTTTCGTATTTTTATACTTAATATTTATACGTTTATACTTAATACAGAAATTTTTGTGACTAATATTTTTTCAGATTTTGAAACAAACTACGATACGGTGCGGCTGAGTACCGACAGCAAGAATGCAATTTCGGAAAGAGGAATAATTTTTTTATTTTCCGTCGTTTATCTTATTGCCAGAGGCAAGTGGAATAGAGGAAAAGAGGGAGAGCCGAAGAATGAAAGAACAAGTGCATCGGGCGTGCGGTTTCAGGAGGTTTTGGAGTAGGATTGTACGTGGTATATCGAGGGCTCTCACGGCGGTACTTGCCTTGAATAATCTAAGAGAACACTTGAATATTCCTTGGCAAACCACTTTTTTGCGTCTAGCTGCCCCGCAAGAGAATTAGCTCGAGTAGGATGCTTCAAGGAATTTCTCTTATTATACGAGCTCACTCATAATTGAATAGTTTTATCTCCGGTCACAGCGTAGATCTTGTTTGAATTTGAATTCGAGAATTCACGGAATACAAATAACAGGATGTGCACTCGGGCAGTTACCAATTTTTCTTTTTGTACACACGCAAAAAGTAATATTTTATCTTGACGATGACGGAAAAAATTACCTAATTTGGTGTGCACATTGACCCAGAAATGGGAAGAGAGACAAAAAAAGGATCCACGTCCCCTTTTTTCTTTTCCTATCTTTTTTTTTCCTCGATGGCCATAATTAAGATAACCCAATTTATCTAGACCGATATTACAAGTTTTTGTCCCGTGTCGACCATTCATGACAATTACGGTTTTTTTGGCGAGAGAATTAGTTCGGTATTATGTCGTGGACCTGGATTCTCGTAGAGGGAAAATGACTGCGAGCAAACAGGGTGAAATCTCAACTGGTCCTCTCGCTCAGTTGCTTCGCGGCCAATTCTCAGTGATAACGCCGCAACAAGATATTACCTCTTGAAAAACCTTTTCAGTCGAGATAGGAACAGTAATAAATATAATCATATCGCCGGGAAATTCAAGGATCAAGAAATGAGTGATTAATTCAAGTGGAATGGTGCTCTCGGTGATTTTGTACGTTTATTTTTTATTGGTTTTTTCCTCGTTGATCCATGCACTATATTTTCGGCGAATATAATTTTTAATTTATATTTTTATTGAAGTTTTTCAACTAGAAACGATTGAAAATAAAAGCCAAGTACATAGAGCCAGAAAATTTTAAAATATGTAGTTTAAAAATTTCAATAACAACTAAAATTTCCAATAATTTGCTATTACTATTTAAAATTCTCGTTGTATACTGAGCACTGCTATGGCTTCACAAAATCGTTTTTGAAACTTTGCCTGAGAAAGTTTCAGGTAGTTCGATTGCTGGGTGCCGTATAATTTTCACTAATTAATTTTTTTCCAAATCTGGACGGTAGACCATATGCTCATTTTTTTCTGAATGTTCTTTAAGAAGTACTCTAACATATCTCATTTTTTCTATGAAAATGGTACGAACCATTTTTGAGTTATTTTGAAAACCGAATTTGTTTACTCCGATTAGCACATATTTAAGGGGTTTCGGTACAGTTGTCATAAAACTCAAGAAATTAACACGTGAAATAGATAGGGAATCGAAAAATGATTAGAATTGAATAAAAAATGGAAACAAAATGTTCGTTATCATTAAACAAACGGATATAAATTCCTAAAAAACATTCATCTACGTATATTTTAAGTTATTATAAAAAACATTTCCCTTCTTATGCATGGAGTCTATACCTATATTCATAAAAAAAGAACAATTTTCTCTTTCGATAACTCTCGAAAACTATGTAGACAAAAATTTTGAAAAACATCATGTTCACGTACTTTATGTTAAAAAACATCCTGACAAAATTTTATCACATTCTGATCATAGTCGCTTATGTACCGAAACACCTTAAATGGAAGAATCAAAAAACTTCAAAATCGAATAACTAAAAATCTAGATGGTAAAATTACTTTCTTCTATTTCCAATCGATATGTAAATTTTTCATTCAAAACATACATTTTTATCATATTTTCGTAATAAAACAATTTCAGCGATCGATCTTAAAAGAGGCGACCAAATAAAAAGTTTTCAAGTCATTATAATTTAGCAGAATGATGACAATAATATACAATTTCAAATAATGCCCAAAAATTTCCAAGAAAATTTCTTTTTTTCAACTTTTATTGTTTTTTATCAATTTATGCTATATATTTAGATATATTTTGGATAATATATACCTATGCTTGATGTCGATTTTTTTCGCTGAAACCTGAGACTTGCAAAGTCCGAAAAGAGAAGCCGAAAAAAAAGTTTGCAAGGTGTTATAATAGTTTGGCAGAGGGTGGAGAAGGATATATCGTTTGGAAGACAGGCACGATGTGGTAGTAAAGGCAGAAGATGTAGAAGCGCAGGAAGTGAACGTTCCTCATCTGAGCTTTACGTGCTACGTAGAGGGAAGGATGATTATATAACGTTACCAAGTTTCGGTGCGTTGTTGCGAGAAGTTCTTGCTCACCAAGGCATACCGGAGAACGTGTTTCTCAACGAACTAACTACTTAATTTCATTTTCTAACGGGTATCCAATAATTCTAGGTGGATTCTTCTGTGTACTCTTCCCGGGTATTTTCGCTTCGAACTGAAAATTAAACCTTGACATTCATGTAGTTCGCAAAGAGATCTTTGATGCATTACCTATAAAATGAATCTTGAAGCAAGTTGCTCGTTAATATATTTCCATGAACGTTCAAGCCTCGCCGCATCTATCTCGATTATCCTCAAGGATTAGATCATACAAAATTTCCTCAAGTTCTCTAACTTGATACAAAGTCTCCCATAAACATTCCCATCTTGTACATTTTTTATAGTCCACATAAAATTCCAGTTTCAAGAAAGAAATCACTTTTACGCCCCGTACGTGACTCGCAAGTAAATTTCTAATATTTACCGTTGAAATTGGATTTGCAAGTGTAACTCGCTCAATATTCCTAATTATATCTTGGCTCGTCCATTAATATTTATTTAACAGTGTCAAAGCAACGGTGAATTAATATTTATCAAAGGAGACTGTGGGGTTTCGAAAGATCTCTGCGATCGCTGTCGTAGGGTCTCCACCCTCATGCAAGTATCTTTATTAAATTGCGAAAAAAGAAGAAAAAAGTATCAAACTGGCTAATTGGTATCCAGAATTCGCAAAAGAGCGACAAGTCGTTAAAAACGGCCGTTAGTCGGAATTAACGAGCACGGAACGACCAAAAGATCTTAATTAGCGGAGTACAAGAATAGCGAGGAGTGAAATATTAATGACACTTAATTGTTCGTCTTCGACTGTGAGCCAACGTCGATCGTTTTGTATTCTCTGCTGAAAGTCGCCCGCTCCTGGACGGGAATAAATTTTTTTGGCGTTTAAAGACCTTTACGCGGCAATAAAAAAAAGTGAGGGATCGAGTTTGTCGCGACAAGCAATTGCAGAATTTTAAGGGAGACTCGATGGCCAGAATTCGAATGAAGGAAAAAGGAAAATCGTAAAAGCCTCTGCCGCTCGTTGCGAGGGAAAATAATACGGGGCTTTCGAAATTCCCAAGTGTTCGAATTTGATATGCGAAAACGGGCGATGGGGAAGTGGAAAAGGTCTCGTCTTCGTGAACGTTCGTCTACTGGAAACTTTATACTGTTTTCAAAATAAATAACAACGCAGAGAAATAAGAGAAGAGCGACCAGAGTGAAATATAAAATTGGATCTTCCTTTTCGACTGGATAGGCGTGAAAGCATTTCACGATCGTCAAATTTCCTTTTAATTCTCGGATCACATGATCCTTTATTTTCGGAATTCTTCACGGAAGGAGTTCGATTTAACCTCTATCTGAGCGAACGATAAATTAAATTCCGCACCGAATCTTCGCGTGATTTGAATAAATAATGGTTTTTCAATTATAACCAGGCCAAGATGCTATACTGCTCCGGATTACTATCATTGTCATGAGAAATATAATTGAGACGAAAGTGAAAAATATAGAAATATACAGAATTTTTTATTTCTGAAATTCAATTTTCTCCAAAAAACGTGAAATCCCTGCTAAAGAAAATACCAGAACAATTGATATTTTTTCCTTCCAACCGTTTATACGAAGGCAGACAGACGTGGAAAAGCTTCGAGGGCTTTTAAATAATTTCAGCTCATCTCCGGACAATTTTCCGGTCTCTAGCAATTGTCAGCTTAAATTGAACCTCTTAACAAATTACAAAAGAATAAGACGAGGTCAAATTGCCTTTTCTCTCACTCTCTTCCCGGGCCATCCGAGAAATGCCGAGAAGCGTAAGATTGTCGACTTTTCTTTTATACCATTCCTCGGGGATGTCCGCTCTCACCTCATTATAGTAGCATGAGACAAAGAAGAAGAAGAGACAAGCGAGAGAGAAAGAAACGAAGAACGAATATAAGAGCGTGTAGGGCAGAAAAAAAAGAAAAGAAAAAACGAATTTGCACAGGAGCTCGTCTGTTCGACGTAAAGTTATTGGGTAGACATTTTTTAGAGTCGTAAATTTACGTTTGCACAATTCAGCGTACCGGAAACTTTACCAATGAGTCCCTGTACATTTTTCATGGTACGAAACGATATACGTATGAGCGCACACGTTTGCGTATCTATTTTCTACATAGAAGAAAATTTCTTGCGCGAACGAAAAAAAAAAAATAAAAATGGACCAGAGCGTAGATAGCTAGAAATTGAAGAAGAGAGAAGTGGAGGTATTCTTGCAAAAATACTGGTACAATTTTCCACGGAAATTGCGTTTGCCGAAAATTGCATATGCATGAATGCTGATTTGAAAATAGTCAATGTCAAGCATTCCTCATGCGTGTATATAAATACGAGTATCACTGCGCTTCCATAACAAATGTATGATAAACTCAGATTTAGGAAAATAGGTCACACGGATAATTGAATCGCCTGTAGACGTGCTTAATATTCATACAGAACTGCCAAATACAATCCTACCAGGTAAACTCGAGCATGAGGTGTTTAATAAATTACCAGATTCGAATGTACATGCGCACAGATGGAGTAAAATGATAACTCGTGCAATGCAGTTTCCACGACGCTGAGGCGTATTTTAGCGAATTCTTGTCGACAGGAAACGCGTCCCGATGATTTTCTATTTGCGATTCTAATCACGTTCGGACAGACTGAATCAATTATCGAGCACGTACGTAAACAAGAGATATTACTTCTTAAGCTCAAAACTTTTCGCTGTGACGTTGAAACGTACTCCTGTCCGTCCAGAGTTCCAATTAAAGTATGCGCTTTGGGAATAAATATCCTCTCTCGTCGTCTAATGCGATTTCGGTGTATCCTGTCTCCCGGTCGCATTCGCTAGCTTCGACGAGCGGAAAACTTCAACGAACTCGTTAATTTTCGGTGCATGAGGAAAAAGATTGAGAGAAAAAGGCGAATCCGTTGCTCCTCGCTGTGAGTGGACGTCTCAAGTGCGCGCTCGAGGATACAATAAGCCAGAGCGCATTTTCCGTCTCCCTTTTTCTCGCTGTCCTGCCGCCGAGTCCGCGAAGAGCCGAATTTTCGCGAGGCTTCCGCCGAAACAACGAGAGTCGAGACGATCCGTCCGTTTTTCTCATGCTCGAGCTTTATATCCCAGCGGTTAGACGCCAGTTCCAGCGGCATACACTGCTTCTGTCGCTGATGCAAGAAACTTGCGGCTTTCCCGGTTCTCCCTCTCTGGATGTGGTGTTCGCTGCAGCTGAGACTCTTGGAGGTTCGAGGCATCAACGGCGGAAGAGCTACGAATGTCCTTCGCTTTTCTGTTCTCGAGTCGCATGCACACGTATACATGCACGCGACCGTGCGCTACCTCGTTTTATTCCGACGATGCACCATGCGAATCCTTAGCGAATCCAATACGAACAGAATAAGATTGCCTTGTGCACCGGATGTCTCTGCTTCGTGCAACCCTGCTGGCATACGGCCATAGCAGGACTCGGAGAGCTCTCTTTGCTCCCGCGCGTCTCTTTCGACCTGGAAAATATTCACCGAGCGAGGCGAACGAGACAGATACGGACATACGCGCCGTCGTCTACCTAACTGTATGTGCATACGAACACGTACGTACAAAGGACGAGACCAGGCTTTGCGAGAAATATACCGTTTCATCGCTGGTACGGCTCGCCCTCTTTTCTATCTCCTTTCGTTCCTCCTTTTCTCTTCCTTATCCTTGTCCCTTATCCCTTTTTTCTCGTTCCAATAGGATTTATACAGATTTAAAATTTTAATAAGATATGTATATCGGGTAGTTTCGGCTTCCCGATCTCCGATACAGCGCCCGTTTTGTTCCGAATCTTCTCCTCCCGGTCGAATTACTTCTAATGACGAAAAGCCACATGTCGCGTTGGTGTACCGTGGCTTATTCTGTACTCACTCGTTCTATAATATGTGGTATCTGTTATATGAGAATATTTCAACGTATCAGCGCAGATCCAATAGTTAAACGTAATGAGATCGCCTTATCTGGTTCCTAATGCGCGCTCTTTATCTCCGTGGGTATTCCAAAACAGGTTACTCTTGTCTCGTATATTTATGCGGACCACCATCCATCACTGCCGCATCCGTAACTATTATTGATGACATTCGATACCTTCTATATATTGCTACGAAGAAAGCAAAACGTCTCTTGCGATTTTATTTCAAAAACCAGTTCAATGTTCATCATTATTTTCTTCGAGATCAGTATTTTCTTCAAAAGCCTTTGGGCTATATATATACTATGTAGTTATTTCAAAAACTGTCTACAAAATTTATTTTTCTCATTGAGATCGATATCCGTGGTCCAACTTAAAACTTATATTTTCATATATTTAACATAGTTGGGTACCAATCGGTCACGTGTACCGATAATATTATTCTCAACTTTTAAACCCTTTCTATTCTTAGGGCGCGAACTTAAAGACCTTTAGGGATAGGAAGGAATTCGAGAGAAAACTTCAATTTCCTTACCCGTTTCTCAGTTCCTCCCGGAAGCTCTTCCCTTCTTTCTCTCTCGAAAATCCAATTTTTGCTCATACTTTTTTATGGAAACTTTTGTTGACTATAACTCTAGTTTCGACAAATTATATAATTACTTGGATTACGAGATCTCTCGAGGATGAACCTGCCTGTTCTCTCTCTCAGGCTCGAGTGTCCGCCCTTTCTTTTCTTTCCTACAAGGTTTCGATAGACAGATAGATAGATAAGTATTTTTAATACCAGGTCAAAAGTTTTCCTTGAGTATAAAGCATGGTGTATAACATAATATTTATAATGATATGCTCACAGCTAAGTGAATTCAATTAAATGAAATTAAAAGGAGTGGCTTGAGTTGTGTCGACTTGAAGTGAATAAGTAATGGTGGAGGAGTAGAAAAACATTTCATATTAATTACTACGAGGAATCATAAGCGCCTTGATAAGAGTCGGCAATGAGACGCCTTGTGAGGGCAAGTAGTAGTAGTAGTAGTATATTGCTCTTTATTGACAGAAAGGAAGAGTGGCAGACATATTACTTATTATTATTTACAATATTTACATTTTTCCCTTTTCTATCTTGAGCCATCGACCGCGGTCCTTCAGCTCATGATTATTATTACTAATTTTACGATATTAAATTTAATTTTTGTTTTCTAGGATAGATTTGTTTTTTATAAACTATTCAGTGTTTTTGAGCGTTTTGATTATTTGAAATGTTGATCGGGTTGGATGTTTACATCGTCTATTGTTATTGTGTGGGATTTTTGTACATAGTGATTCGATATTTTCAAATTGGTTATCAGCAAATTTTTTGTCAAGTTTTGAAATTCTTTCCAAAATCGGTGAGATTTTCGATTTTTCAAGCAGCGATCGGTTGCTTAGGTTGTAAAATGGGTTTGATGGGTGTCGCAATCGTGTTATTTTCCTTAAAGTTATAGTTTCTGCGGATTGTATTTTTTTTTGTGCATTTTTTTGCAGTTCGCATACAGAGGATGACCGTATTCTATTATTGGATGGCAGATACTTTTATAAATTTTTGATGCGTTTTGGATATGTATTTTTTGGTTTTTAAACGTGATGCTACGAAACTGTGACGCTCTGTTGATGCACATTGTTTTACATTGTTAAAGGTATTTATTTAGATTGAATTTAGAATCAATTGTTATATCTAAGTATTTGGCTTCATTTTTGGGTTTTATTTCTATGTTGTTCACATATACTTTCGGAGAGTTTATGGTTGAATATTGTGAATTGAGATTTATGGGGGTTTGGTATAAGCCTCCATTTAGTTAACCATTTCCGAGTGTGATTGATTTGTGTTTGTAGTCGGTCTATTGCTTTTGTTAAATTTTGTTCATGTGCTATTATTGCTGTGTCGTCAGCGAATTAAATTATGTTGTGAGGGCAATTTTAAACGTTCCAACAGTTTCTTTGTCATGCACTAACACTGGCAAGGAGTTCCAAATCTGAATGGCACTAATGAGTATGGATTGTTGATAGCTCGTCGTATTCGGTTTGGGCTGTCTATAATCTGGAGGTCCCATGTCATAGACGGACGTTGTTCCCCTCTGAGACGTTCAGGCCGGTCGCGGACAGTGGAGCGAAGTACGAGTTGGTGAGCAAAAGAAGCTGGCAGGCCATCTTGCAAGGCACAAAAAGTGAGAACACCCAGAAAATAGAGGAGCCGGTGACGTATTTTGAGCCAGCGCAAGCGTTGATCTTCCCGACAGGGCGGCAGGGTCCCAATCTTCCCAGTATTCAATTTCCCGGTATGTCCACTGCCCAGCGTTTAACTGGAAAGTGTGGCAACTGCCTGATGTTCATCTACCCAATGTAGCGACTTTCCAGCGTTCATCTTCCCAATGTAGCACCTGCCTAGACGGCAGTGTTGGGCAGAT
Source organism: Cremastinae sp. B BG-2022a (assembly GCA_030522605.1). Taxonomy (NCBI): domain Eukaryota; kingdom Metazoa; phylum Arthropoda; class Insecta; order Hymenoptera; family Ichneumonidae; species Cremastinae sp. B BG-2022a. Next base: position 3,765 of record JAPYYX010002418.1, on the reverse strand, counting down.
GAATACTGGGCAGTTGCTATATTGGAAAGATGAACGCTGGGACGCTGCTACACTGGGCAGTTAACACACTGGGAAGTTGCGCTGAGCATTCGCGTTTCGGGAAGTTGTACACTGTGAAGTTTAGAACCCTGCCTGTGATGTGATGTCAAGATAGAAGTAAAATCTCCTGTAACATAGTTAGTCATTACACCTCTTTCTCAAAATTCGCTGAAATTGGAATTACAATATTAGCGACTATTCGAAACCATCATTACATCTCCTACCATAAAGTTGAAATATGTTTCCATTAATTACTAATATAAAATCATTACATTTATTTGGAAGAATGGAAGTGTGGTGGTAATTACGAATTTATTCTAAGAAGAAATTGTTTATTGTTTTCGTCAAAAGAAGGAATAAGGTTATCAAAATCTGATACTGACGCTGATAAACGTACAGAGTTAGCCAACGTTCGGTACATCTTATTATTATTTACACTCCTTCTGAATTCGCCGGTCCGTTTCCGCGAATATGACTCGGGATCCCTCGTCTGCGCGCATAATGACACGCAGCATGCGCGTTTTCCCGAGCGCGTATCCTCGTGCAATATGTACAGAGACATACATATATCAGCGAGATGGAGCACTTGCTCTTTCTCCGAGCCATTATACAGGGACGTAACGCGCTGGAGCCGTTGGAATATGGTTCATACTTCTCCCGCGAGCGAAACAAAGTCTCCGCGCTCTCGTTATTTCCCTGGCCGCGTTCTCTTGGCCTCGCTTTACCCTACCGACCCTTCTCTCCTTCTTTTCCCATTCTCAGTAACGCTCCGACAATTCATACGAACGTAACAAGATTCTCGGCAAATCCCTCTGCTTTATGCATCGCGACCGTTCCCGTGTTACGTCAGAAAATATTCAGATCCTCTCAGGCGCGTCCAAAAGACTCCCCCGTCTGGTCAACTACCACACACGAGGAATCACGACCCCTGTATCCCTGCTTTCCACCTTGCGTATAGATTTTCCTAAGCTAATACCCGTAAAAAGTGAATAGAATTTTTAATGAATTTGAAGTTTTAATAAGATCGGAGGGTTTTCCGTTAGATTAGCTTCCCTTCCAAAGGTCCACTAACTTCGGATAATATGTTCGGCACGACGCTCTCTCGCTGATAGTTGGTAGTAATGAATAGCTGTTGCGAATAATGTACAATTGAGTAAAGTTCCCTGCCCAAAGGGCTCACATTGCCGAGATTCCGGTACTTTACTTGGAAAGCAAGATACAGAACGTTGCCAACGCGTGTCCGTCGAATTATAATCGGATCCCATTCCTTCCTGCGTTTGCCGCTCCTTAGCTTATTGTTCCTGGGTTCTATGCAGTCATCGGAGAATATCTAGCTTGAGAACGACTGATGTTTCCATTCAACTGTACTTGAGCGCAAGCTCCTGCCAGTAGGTACGCACATATCACGATATAAATTGTTCAACAGAACTGACAAACAGATGCCAGGTCCGCATAGTTTGGATGCTCCACTCGCGGTTTTATTCCTTCTTGAAATCGCGGTGTAGCTTTGTGTGACGTTAGAGGAACAAGCTATATATGCGGTCCAATGGTCCTTATATGTATATATAATAATTCACTTGACATAATGTAACTGCCATCTGACTTTACATTTGATAAGAACTTTATGATTCTACTGCTATGTGTATTGTTGGAGTTTTATTTTTCCTTTTGTCTAATTTTATTAGTTAGGATTTAGATGAACGGTCAGGACACGGGATAATTTATAAAATAACTTCACTTATTCTGCAGACGGAGCGATCCTCAAACTTTTTATTCTATTCAAACTATTTTATAATAGTTATCGTTGAGTTTTCTCAGTAATGACTTAATTCTCACTAGTATCGATAGTGGGACTACAACCTCAGATTGGGTCACTCGAGCTTGAATTGAGCTGAAAGATTTAATATTTTTCAGAATAAAAATGAAATAGTAAGTTTGTAATAATATGAAATCAAATTTCATATTTTTACAAACTTTATTTTAAAAAATTCGATTTTCTGTTCGATAATTAAAAAGTGTTCTTCAGTCTTCTCTGCTCACATGGCTCTTCGTCGATTAATCTCTTTAATTTTCACGCCTACGCAGTCCTTTAGGCGCGCATGCATATTAACGCATACTATATAGAAGACCCTCTGTTAACCCCAACAAATGATAGTGCCGACACCGGGAGCACCCATTTCCCGAACCACTACCGCGACACCGCACTCTGTCGCTTTGTTCTACTCGCAGTGTGGAGTCACATGCACCTCGAAGGATAACATTAACGCATTTGAATAAAAGCCAAGATACATCTAAATATAAAAAATTGAGAATTAAGGTCGTATGTTCTTATAGTAAGAAATGAAAATGTGTATTCGTATTTTTTAACTGATTGCTTAAATTTGATTGTCGGAAGAATATTATCGGAAGTTGCTTAAAATTTTTCAAATTGACGAAAATAATTTAAAAAATTGTTCATAATCAGAAACGTTATATTTTGTTAACTTCTACCAAAATCATAAAAAAATTGGTTTCAAGTAATTGAATACAATAACGATGCAATTGAAATGCCCTCTTTCCGTTTCTCAAAAATTTTCGAGAATTTAAATTACCCTTACTTTTTCTATATTTGTAAAATTTTCGATTATAACGTGTCGAAATTGTCGAGATCGTGTTTTTTGTAAAATTCATTTATGCATGAAAATAAATCATTGTAATGTTTTTTTTTCAATCACAGATTTGTTATTTTTATACTCCTTCTGAAGAAACTGCTCAGTGTTATTGGCCAAAAAAAGTTCTTGGTTCACGAGGCATTCGTGATCAAAAAAGCTAAGAGCTTTATGTAACGTGCTGTACACGAAGAGATACGTGTATACATATAAAAAACATTTTTTGCTGCTTTCTATACAACGATCCATTTTCTCACTCTCTACAACTCGAAGAGTTTAATTTCTATCTTTTCACTTTTACCCACACGTATTTGGGAAAAAAAAGTTTTCTTTTTTTCACCTTTTGTTGTCCTGATGTTTCACGAAGCGGTGAATGATGTACGCTTTAGCGTCTACAAACCCCAAGGATAAACTCGAGGGAATTTTTTCTCTTTTTTTGTAATCTCTGGAGAATGAATTTCTTTTCTTTCGTGAAAATCATTGCGAGATTTCTAAAAATTCAGATAATCTCTTTGCCTGTGTGCACCCACTTGCTTGAAGCTATCCAAATATTCAGGGCTTTTTTTACAATCAACGAGGTAAAAGTTTCTCGAGATAAATGAATCTGCTATTTCTTGGTGGTCTCTTTGTAATAGCTAATAAAAAGTATTTCGGTAATTTTATTTAATAAATTTCATTTTTATGTGTAAAATTCATTTGATACAATTTCGAATATTAGAAAAAAAGATACGTACAGTAAAACAAATCACTGGATGTACCCTCTAATTTAAAATAAACTATTAAACGATATACTGATAGCAGCTTATTGTTAAGGTCTGGAAAAGTTATAATAAAAAATATATAGGGTAGGGGGGGGGCAAAATGGGGTACTTAAGAAAAATTTCCGATTTCAAGGGTTTAAATATGCTGAATTTTTTGTTTTTTAATCACAATTGAAGGAAACAAGTCCAATTTCCAACTGAAATAAAATTTTCATGAGAAAAAATTTTTTTTCATTTGTCAAAATGGGGTACCTCTGCAAAAAGTACGAAAAAAATTTTTTTCTCATAATTTGTTAAGTTATTATTAGCTTTGACGT
>JAPYYX010002417.1:0-16112 GCA_030522605.1 Cremastinae sp. B BG-2022a | reverse complement strand
CTTGAAATTTTACACACATGTGCATATGGCATCAAAGGATGTTTGTGCAAATTTTCAACGAAATCTAATGGAATTGCTGCGTCGAGAGGACTACCTTAACTTTGAAACACATCACTATGCTTCATAAGCCGCGAGAATTTTAGGAATTTTTTAGTGGTAAAATATAAATAGAATATATAAAATTTTTGTTTCAATCCCTATTTCAGCAGCTGAAGTGTCCCCATGTGAACTATCACCGTGCGGACCTTACAGTCAATGTCGCAATGTCAATAATCAAGCGGTTTGTTCCTGTTTGCCCGAATACCGTGGTTCACCACCTTCCTGTCGCCCCGAGTGTGTTGTAAACTCGGAGTGTCCCACGACTCAAGCTTGCATCAATCAAAAATGTGTAGATCCCTGTCCTGGTACCTGTGGTATCAATGCCATTTGCCGCGTTCTCAACCACAGTCCTATATGCGCTTGCAGAGACGAATTCACCGGTGATCCATTTAGCAAGTGCTTCCCGAATGTGCAGTGTAAGATATCCATTCCAAAGTGCAGCACTCATAATTTCTATAAGATTTTTAGTTATTAAACAGTTTTGACCTGATTGGTTATCTTTTTTAGCAACTCCGCCTGAACCGATAAATCCTTGCGTCCCGTCACCATGTGGCATGTACGCCGAATGCCGAGCGATCAACGGCAATCCCTCCTGCTCTTGCCTTCCTACTTATCAGGGTTCACCACCTTTCTGTAGACCAGAATGTACTATAAACCCTGATTGTCAAAGCAATCGAGCGTGCATGTCGCGAAAGTGTCAAGATCCTTGTCCCGGTTCTTGTGGAATAGGTGCTTTGTGCACTGTCGTCAATCACACACCAGTGTGCAACTGTCCTGAGGGATACACCGGGGACCCGTTCACCAATTGTCAACTGCAATCTCCACAACGTAAGAGATAATTTTATGTGCAAGAAAAGATCTCCATTGACTTAGCTCTAAAGCGACTAACGTTGGCACTATCTACAAAAAGTCTGCCATCTTGAAATCATCGGTATTTGCAGCACCCCCAAGACCCGCCGATCCATGCAATCCGTCACCATGTGGATCAAACACTCACTGTAGCAATGGAGTTTGCACATGCTTAGCTGAATACCGAGGAGACCCGTATGCAGGTTGTCGCCCAGAATGCGTTGTGAATACGGAGTGCCAACAAAACCGAGCTTGCGTGCGTCAAAAATGTCAGGACCCCTGCCTTGGTACTTGTGGACGAGATGCTGAATGCAACGTCTTTAATCATGTACCAATGTGTAGTTGTCCACCTGGAAGTACTGGAAATGCGTTCGTAGCTTGTACAACTATCAGAGGTGTGATTTCGTCCTTTTCTTATTTCAACGATGATGTTTCCCTCATTCAAACCTGTAAACAATTTTTACCTAGCAGACCCAACACCGATAAATCCCTGCAACCCTTCGCCGTGTGGCCCGAATAGTCAATGTCGCCCAGTCAACGGTCAATCTGTTTGCTCCTGTGTCCAAGGATTCTTGGGAATTCCACCCACCTGTAGACCTGAATGTGTCGTCAGCTCGGACTGTCGACGCAATCAAGCCTGTAGCAATCAAAAGTGCCAAGACCCTTGCCTTGGAAGTTGTGGGGTTCGAGCTGCATGTCAAGTTTTCAATCACAATCCTATTTGCAGCTGTCCCGAAGGTTTTGAAGGAAATCCGTTCGTCGCGTGCAATCCTAACTGTAAGAATGAAAAAAACCATTACTCATAACTTAATCTTAATTTGTTATCGTTTCCAAAAATGAACACCACAAATTATTATTTATCAGCGATCGTTCAACCTCCGATCATCCAAAATCCATGTCAGCCATCACCCTGTGGTCCTAACGCCCAATGCCGGATTACAAACAATCTACCATCGTGTTCCTGCGATCCAGAATTTATTGGCATCCCACCAAACTGCAGACCCGAGTGTACAAGTAATTCAGAGTGTGCAACCAACCTTGCGTGCATTAACCAAAAGTGTGGAGACCCTTGTATCGGTTCTTGTGGCTCAAACACCGAATGTCGTGTTGTCAGTCATACCCCGATGTGTGTCTGCGTCGCAGGATTCGACGGTGATCCATTCACTGGTTGCTTCGTCGAAAACAGTAAGAACAGAAAAAATTATTACAGATGAATGTATTCTATAAATATGTATTACTTACTTAATTGAATAATGCAAAATGACAGGACGACCTGAAGAACGTCCGACTCCCTGTGTCCCATCACCGTGCGGCGCAAATGCTGTTTGTCGTGAACAAAATGCAGTTGGATCTTGTTCCTGTATCCCAGAATATATTGGAAATCCTTACGAAGGTTGCAGACCGGAGTGTGTTGTTAATTCCGACTGTGCATCGAATCTTGCTTGCATTAACTCTAAGTGCCGAGATCCTTGCCCGGGAACTTGTGGTCCAAATGCCGAGTGCCAAGTGATCAATAATCGTCCATCTTGTTCCTGTATACTCGGCTATACCGGTGATCCGTTCCGATATTGTAACCTCATTATACAATCTGGTACTTATTGCAATGATTTTAATACTATTTTACTTCATTTCATTTTCATTCAACCTGTAATTCATTAATTTCATACAAATCTACAGAGCCGCCTGTTCCCATTGATTACTGCAATCCATCACCTTGCGGACCAAACAGCCAGTGCAGAGTGAATGAAAATCAGGCGGTGTGCTCATGTAGCCGCGATTACCTTGGAAGTCCACCAAATTGTCGTCCCGAATGCCTGACCAGTTCCGAATGCCCTGCCAATCGTGCTTGTGTCAATCAAAAATGCAGAGACCCTTGTCTAAATAATTGTGGCATCAATACCGAATGTCGAGTTGTCAATCACAGTCCAATTTGCACATGTAGAAATACCTACACTGGTGATCCTTTCTCTCGATGTTTCTTCATTGAAGGTAACTGAAACAAAATCGTCGAAAATCATGAATTATTGATTATTGAGAGGATATAAAAAAGGAGTTAGTTAAGAAAATTGAATTAATATAGGAGTTTCGTTTTTTTTGTTTTTAGTGGTGTCGCCACCGTCAGTACCAACGCGTGATAATCCATGTCTTCCTTCACCTTGTGGTCCAAATTCCCTTTGTCGTGCAGTAGGCGAAACACCATCCTGCACATGTGAACCCAACTATCTTGGTAGTCCACCGAACTGTCGGCCTGAATGCACAATAAATTCCGAATGTCCTAGTAACGAAGCCTGCATGCAACAACGTTGCAAAGATCCCTGCCCAGGATCCTGTGGTTTCGAAGCCCTTTGCTCAGTCATCAACCACACACCTGTATGTACTTGCCCAGAAGATTATACGGGTAATCCGTTCAACCAATGTATCCGAAAACCCATTCAAAGTAAGTTAGAAACAATTTAAAAATACGTAACAAAGTGTTTAACATTGTGATCAAACCTTTTAGCCTCCAGTACTTGACCGAAAAAGAAGTGACAAATTATTTTATTTTTATTATTCCAGCCCAACCAATAGACGAAGATCCCTGCTCACGTTCACCCTGTGGAGCCAATGCGCGTTGCGACAACGGATTGTGCACTTGTTTACCCGAATTCACGGGTGATCCTTATACGGGCTGTCGTCCCGAATGCGTCATCAACAATGATTGCTCTTCCAGTATGGCCTGTGTAAAGAATAAGTGCGCCGATCCCTGTATCGGTACATGTGGACAGAACGCTATATGTAACGTTTACAACCATATTCCAATGTGCAGCTGTCAGCCTGGCATGTCTGGAAATGCTTTTGTGATTTGTTCTCCAATTAGGGGTAATCATTGTTTGATATCATTTTGTATAAATATGTAATCCGAGTGACGAAGACCTTAGATAACTCAACTACGTATTCTAGAATCGTCTCCACAAGATCCTTGCAATCCTTCACCATGTGGACCGAATAGTCAGTGTAGGCAGAACAATGGACATGCTACTTGTTCTTGCATAAACGGTTTCATTGGTTCACCACCCAATTGCAGACCCGAATGTGCAGTCAATTCTGACTGCGCACCAAATGAAGCTTGCAACAATCAGAAGTGCGTGAACCCTTGTATGGGCAAATGTGGAATTTCTGCTGACTGTAGAGTCATTGGCCACAAGGCTATTTGCAGTTGCCCTCAGCAAATGACTGGAGATCCTTTCACCTATTGCACACGAATTCGTAAGGAAATTTTTTACCAAAAGCGTATTTATAAGTAACTTATATCCAAAGTCTGAGAATTTTTTTTTCACTCCCAAAGCTGACACTCCTCCACCTCCCATAAATCCGTGTCAACCATCGCCATGTGGACCAAATTCCCTCTGTCGAGAAATCAACGATTCGCCTTCTTGCACCTGCTTACCAGACTTCGTGGGAACGCCACCGGGCTGTCGTCCTGAATGTACCAACAATGACGACTGTGCTTCAAGATTCGCGTGCCTTCGTCAAAAGTGTCAAGACCCCTGCCTAAGTGCTTGTGGAGAAAATGCTGAATGCCGGGTGGTAAGTCACACGGCAATGTGCTTCTGCAACGTTGGATACATCGGAGACCCCTTCACTGGATGTAGACCCCAATTATGTGAGAACTCGAACCGAGCAATCCTAAATCCTGTTGATACCAAGAATTTTTTTCAATATTTCTTTTTTACCTGACGTAATTTTTACAGTCGATCCTCTACCTTCAGTCGATCCTTGCACACCATCGCCTTGCGGTTCCAACTCGGAATGTCGAATTCAGAATAACGCAGGGTCTTGTACCTGCATTCAAGGCTACATAGGCAATCCTTACGACGGTTGTAGACCCGAGTGCGTCATCAATTCAGATTGTCAAGCGAATCTGGCTTGTTTGAACTCCAAGTGCAGAGATCCATGTCCAGGAACTTGCGGCCAAAATGCTCAGTGCCAAGTGATCAACCACCAAGCTACTTGCACATGTTTCGAGAGATACACCGGCGATCCATTCCGATACTGCAACATAGTGAGAGAACCTGACGGTCCAACCGTGATACCAGATCCTTGCAGACTTTCGCCCTGCGGGCCTTACAGTCAGTGCAGAAACGTCAATGATCAACCGGTTTGTTCCTGCAACCCTGGATATCAAGGAAGTCCACCTGGATGCAGACCCGAATGTGTCGCCAGCTCTGATTGTCCTTCCAACCGTGCCTGTATCAATCAGAAATGCGTTGATCCATGTCCTCAGACCTGTGGCCAACAATCGGAATGTCGAGTCTTGAATCATAGTCCTATCTGCAGCTGCAGGCCAGGATTCACTGGAGACCCTTTTACTCGTTGCTTACAAACTCCACGTAAGAATCCCATGTCCTACGCTTCGCAGAAGATTATGCACAACTAGAGCTAACCACCAGTAAGGTCTTATAAAACTCTACACATATCCTTTCTCACAGAACTGCCGGGACCAACCAGAAATCCATGTCTGCCTTCACCTTGCGGTCCAAACTCCGAGTGCAGAGACGCTAATGGCAATCCAGCATGCTCCTGCTCTCCGGGTTATCGGGGAAGTCCACCGAACTGTCGACCTGAGTGTCTCATCAATTCCGAGTGTCCTAGCAATCGCGCGTGTATTCGTGAAAAATGTCGTGATCCCTGTCCAGGCTCCTGTGGTCTGAATGCAGTGTGCACCGTTTACAACCATATTCCAGTCTGCTCTTGTACAGAGATGTACACTGGAAATCCTTTCGTATCGTGCGATTATACACTTGGTATGTTGGTCATATTACTTTTTCCTATGAAATCCTATACAACTCTGTATTAACATCAATTTTTGAAATACCACTGAATAATTTTAAAAAATGTGAAACAATGTTTTTCAGTTGTTCAACCACCTCCGAATGACGACCCTTGCAATCCTTCACCATGCGGTTCCAATGCCAGATGCAACGAAGGAATTTGCACGTGTGAACCAGATTTCTTTGGAGATCCTTACTCCGGTTGTCGCCCCGAGTGCGTCATTAATAACGAATGTCCTAGTAACAGAGCTTGCATTCGCAACAAGTGTATCGATCCTTGTGCAGGCACTTGTGGCCAGAATGCGCAGTGTAACGTCTTTAATCATATTCCAATGTGTACTTGTTTGACCGGTATGGTTGGAAACGCCCTGATTTCGTGTCAACCGATGCGAGGTATTTAGAACTCTATTCATTACTTTCTCTCGTTTATTTTTGTAAATTTATTTATTTGCATTCTAATTATATCGTTCTGCAGACCCTCAACCAACCAGACCCTGCAATCCGTCACCTTGCGGATCGAATGGTATTTGTCGCGAAGTGAATCGTCAATCCGTGTGCAGTTGTCCACCCGGATACCTTGGTAGCCCGCCTTCCTGCAGACCCGAATGCCTCGTCAGCTCAGACTGTTCAAGCAACGAGGCATGCGTGAATCAACGCTGCCGTGATCCCTGTCCCGGCACCTGTGGCTTGCGAGCTAGATGCCAAGTCGTCAACCATAATCCTATTTGTTCCTGCCCTGAACGATTCACCGGAAATCCATTTGCAGTCTGCAATCCCATGCGTAAGCATTTGTATACGTTTTGTGTGTACAATTTTTAGTCATTAACATTTCTAGTCTAGCTCTAGCAATTTTTTACCTCGCAATTTTTTGTGAGAAACTATTATTAATATTTATATGAGAAACAAAAAATTTGTATTCGATAAGTTTTTGGAAGTTTTTACAATTTCCACTAGATTTAAAGCGAGAAACTATTTCAATTGTTTTCAAAACAAACCAAAGATTTTTCAGAGTGATATTTTATCAATGAACAATTCTATGCTACATTTGGCTGTATAAACCTCCCTATTAAACTTTAAGTAATTTATTCTAAGTCAGAGCTTTTATAATTTTTAAACTTCATACTTTCTTTTAAGAAAGAGATATGTATGCAATCGAGTAAAACTATTTATTTACTCGAATTGCCATATTGATAGGAATCTTATTCCTCCCACAGCTAAAACTCCAGAGAAGCCGATAAATCCTTGCCAGCCCTCGCCTTGTGGCCCTTACGCTCAGTGTCAGGTAGTGAATGAAACACCCTCTTGTTCCTGCCTTCCCGAATACATAGGAATTCCACCAAACTGCCGTCCCGAATGTATCTCCAATTCGGAGTGTCCCTCACATCAGGCTTGTGTCAATCGAAAATGTAGGGACCCTTGCGTGGGCTCATGTGGCCCAAACACGGACTGTCGTGTCGTTAGTCACGTCCCAATGTGCGTCTGCGAAGAATCTTTCACCGGAGACCCGTTCACCCAATGTCTGCCCGTCAGAAGTAAGATATTTTTTATTATTTCAGGTTTTTTCACTAACACTTGCGACTGCATGATTTTTTTTGCTTCATATTTTTCACTATTAAAAAACATTTTATTTATGACTTTGAATTTTTTGTTTACGACACGCGGATCGAAAATGTATTTTCAAGCGCAAAGAAGTTAGAAATTGACTTTGTTGCACCTAAAAGATAAACGATGACCGACTTTAAAAATAATTTGTAAATGTTTTATAGTCTCGCCCAATTCAGAAGATTTCCTGTCACCCTGCGAGCCAACACCCTGTGGCCCGAACGCCCAGTGCAAAGAGTCAAACGGAGCAGGCTCATGCACGTGTCTGCCTGATTACATCGGAAACCCTTACGAAGGCTGCAGACCCGAGTGTGTCATTAATTCGGACTGTCCTTCCCACCTGAGTTGCGTGAGATCGAAATGTCGCGATCCCTGCCCCGGCGCTTGTGCAACCAACGCAGAGTGCATTGCCATAAATCACGCTCCTTCGTGTACTTGCGTCCCTGGTTACACCGGTGATCCGTTTAGATTCTGCGCTCCATTCTTATCACCACGTAAGTTTACATGTGAAAATCCTAAAAGCCCCTACCAAAAAAATTGATTAATTTATTCTATATTTCCTGTTTTAAAACAATAATAAAAACAATTATAATTTTTTTATTTAACTAAAGTACAAAAGGTTCTAAGGGTCCCTGAAAAAAATATTTTCTTCCTTTGATGTACTTTAAAAATAATATTGGAAGACATGAACCTAATGAAAATGTTTGACCCAGCCCCACGTGGTGAAGAGACTCTCTGTAGCTCATCGCCCTGTGGACCTAATAGCGAGTGCAGGGTTGTCAATGGACAGATTGTATGCTCTTGCCGTCAAAATTACGTCGGTATCCCGCCAGGATGTCGACCCGAGTGCACAGTCAGTTCGGAATGCGCTCCCCAACTCGTTTGCGAGAATCAAAAGTGTACGAACCCTTGCCCTACGCCGTGTGGACTCAATACCAAATGTATCGTCGTCAATCACAGTCCCATTTGCTCCTGCATGCCAGGATACAGCGGCGATCCTTTCTCGAGATGTAGTCCGATTCCACGTAAGCATTTTAAAAAAAATTATATCAAAATCTTCTCACCTTTTTTCTCTAAAATATTGACATGGAAATGAGTAATTTATTTTTTGCTGCGGCACTAAGATACCGTTAGAAAAAAATATAAATTTAAATGTGAAATCAAGAGAAAATGGAAGATGAGAAAAATTCCAGGCAGGTCAATTTTATTATACCTTTGACCTCACTTTACAGCCCCTCAACCAACGGGACCCACGATCACCGATCCCTGCGCTCCCTCCCCCTGCGGTTCGTTCTCCTATTGTAGAAACATAAACGGTTCACCTGCCTGCACTTGTCGCGAGGGATACATAGGCCAGCCACCTAATTGCCGTCCCGAATGTACTATTAATTCGGAATGTTCGAGCAACGAGGCTTGTATCAAGGAAAAATGCAGAGACCCTTGCCTCGGTTCTTGCGGTGTCGACAGTCGTTGCTCCGTCGTCAATCACATTCCCATTTGTGCTTGCCCAGACGGATACGAGGGCAATCCATTCCAATCTTGTACACCTGTCAAACGTAAGAATTCCATAACAAATTCTTATTCGTGTATTTTTTTTCGCCGATTGCGTTTTTAACAGATATTTTTATCTCCAAACTTAGCCCAAGACCCGGAACCACCCAGAGACAAATGCAATCCCTCACCCTGTGGCGCGAATGCCATTTGCAATGACGGAAGCTGCACCTGCATGCCAGAGTTTCAAGGAAACCCTTACGCCGGATGTCGCCCGGAATGCGTTCTCAATAACGATTGTTCCCGAGATCGTGCGTGTCTCAGAAATAAATGCGACGATCCTTGTCCCGGTGCTTGCGCGCCGAATGCTCTGTGCACAGTTGTCAATCACGTTCCCATGTGCCGTTGCCCCGAAGACATGACTGGCAATGCGTTCAGTCTCTGCTCTAAAATGCCAGGTACAAATTTATTTAAGAAAATACTTATATCATTGATTATAAATTGGAGATGTATTATTAGGTGTATGAGTTAATTTTTACATATAAATGCGTTGGAAAATTTATAAGAATTAAGTCATGCACATGATACTTTAAATTAGTGAAATTCCTTTTTATTATTCCAAACCACTATGAAATTTTTAGCTTTCTTTAAGTATTCAAACAACAACAACTGTTAAAAATAGTAAAAAGGTTTTTATTATGCAACAATTTATATCTCCAACAAAAATCTCCACACGAAATTATTACCGATGATAATAAATAATCGATGTTTCTTTTAAAACTATTCATCAAAATTACTCATATATTAATGTAAAAAATTATACTAGCCCCTCCACCGGAAAATACTTGCAACCCGTCACCCTGCGGTCCGAACAGTGAGTGCCGTTCGATAAACGGCCAGGCGGTCTGTTCTTGCATCCGCGGTTATCTTGGAAGTCCACCGGCTTGTAGACCCGAGTGTATCGTCAGTACAGATTGCCCTCAGAACGAGGCTTGTAGCAATCAACAGTGCATCGATCCTTGTCCAGGATCTTGCGGTTTGAGAGCACAATGTGTTGTCGTCGGTCACAGCCCAATTTGCAGTTGTCCGAGTGGATTCGAAGGAAATCCGTTTGTCCGTTGTTCTCCAACGAGTAAGAAATTTTAATTGTCAAAATTATCATAATATTATCGGTTTTTTTCCTAGGGAGAAATGAAATTCAAAATCATTATCTTTACTACAAAAATTTCAGTGCCAAACCCACCACCACCGGAAAATCCTTGTCAGCCTTCACCTTGCGGTCCCAACTCGCAATGTCAAGTAACGAACGATTCGCCTTCCTGCTCCTGTCTCGCAGAATTCATCGGTTCACCACCAAATTGCCGTCCTGAATGCGTTAGCAATGCGGAATGCTCGAGTCACCTGGCTTGCATTAATCAGAAGTGCACAGATCCCTGCGTAAACGCTTGCGGTTCGAACGCAAATTGTCACGTTGTTAGTCACGCACCGATGTGTACTTGCATGCCCGGTTATACGGGCGATCCTTTCTCACAGTGCATATTCCGTACTAGTAAGTTTTCTTCAAAACAACGTTTTTTTAAAAATTATTGTGAATTTGTTAATTTTGGATGATGCATTTGCAACTGCAAGTGTTTTTTAAATTCATTTTTTACTATACGTTTTGTGAATTCGTGTTTAGTGGACCCACTTCCGGTTCCACCGTCACCCTGCACACCTTCGCCGTGCGGACCCAACGCCGTTTGCAAAGAACAAAACGGTGCTGGCTCCTGCACCTGTAACAACGATTACATAGGAAATCCGTACGAAGGCTGTCGACCGGAATGTCTCTTGAGCTCTGATTGTCCCTCGTCTCAAGCCTGCGTGAATTCAAAATGCAAAGATCCGTGCCCTGGTACTTGTGGTCTCAATGCGGAATGTCATGTCCTCAATCACCTTGCCATGTGCAATTGTTATCCGGGATACAGCGGCGATCCTTTCGCCTACTGCAGCCCAGTTGGACCTGGTAAAAACAAATCAGAAAATTCCTCTATCACCAATTTATTCAGAATTATGTTGTATAATAAAGTTTATCCTGATATAGATAAAGGCACGACCCCGATAGATCCTTGCAATCCGACACCTTGTGGACCGAACAGCCAGTGTAGAGTCATCAACGGTCAAGGAGTTTGCTCCTGTTTGTCCGAATTTGTCGGTAGTCCACCCAGCTGTCGTCCCGAGTGCACTACCAGCTCGGAATGTTCCGCCAATCGAGCGTGCATCAATCGAAAGTGCGCTGACCCCTGTCCTGGCACGTGCGGTATTAATTCTCGTTGCGAAGTCATCAACCACAGCCCAATTTGCTCCTGCAGAGAAGGTTACACTGGGGAACCTTTCGTAAACTGCTTCGAGATCATACGTAAGATTTTTCTAAACCTGTTAAAAGACTGCCAACAAAAAAGTGCAAAAGGGAAATTAAAAATATGGAAAATTGGTTTGCAGCTGACGATGGTCCTGAAGAACCGATAAATCCGTGCGTCCCATCGCCTTGTGGTCCAAACTCTGAATGCCAATCCACAAACGGTCAGGTCTCATGTGCCTGTTCGGCTACATTCATCGGCTCACCACCGAACTGTAGGCCCGAGTGTACGATAAACGCGGATTGCTCGAGTGATCAGGCTTGCCTCAGATCCAAGTGCCGGGATCCCTGTCCTGGCTCTTGTGGAGTAAACGCTCGATGTTCCGTGGTTAATCACACGCCAGTGTGCATGTGTCCAGAAAGATTCACCGGTGATCCTTTCACTCGGTGCAGTCCTGCTCCTCCGATTGGTAAGGGTTTTTTTTAATATAATGAACGAAAAAAATTTATTCAAAAAATTATAAATAATATATAATTGTCAATAGTTGAGCAACCGAGACCTTCAGATCCTTGCAACAATTGTGGCTCTAATACTCAATGCCAGAATGGCCAATGCACCTGCATTCCTGAATACCAAGGAGACCCTTACATCGGCTGTCGTCCTGAATGCGTCCTCAATAACGATTGTTCGCGCGATCGAGCCTGCATCAGAAATAAATGTAGAGATCCTTGTGAAGGCACTTGCGGCGAGAATGCACGCTGTAACGTGGTTAATCATGTTCCAGCTTGCAATTGTCCACCAGACGCAACCGGCAATCCGTTTGTCGTTTGCTACCCCATTCTCATTGACGGTACGTTTAACAAAACAATTCATTAAGATAATTATATGTGAAAATATTCTTGCTCAATATAATATTGTATAAATATTGGAAGAAAACAAGTTAAAGAACGTGTATTCATGTAAATTCTTGTGATTAGTGCCAAGGGATCCCTGCAATCCATCGCCATGTGGACCCAACAGTCAATGTGGCCAGAAGAATGGTCGTACTGCTTGTACTTGTATACCCGGATATCTTGGCTTACCACCGAACTGTCGTCCTGAATGTGTTATCAGTTCTGACTGTGCTACAAGTATGGCCTGCAGCAATCAAAAGTGCATTGATCCCTGTCCCGGAACATGCGGAATACGAGCTCAATGTAATGTCGTCAATCACAATCCGATATGCTCATGCCCTGCCGACTTCACGGGAAATCCGTTCGTTGCTTGCACGTCAATGCGTAAGTAGAGATTTTTTCGTAAAGAAAAATTCTGAAATAAAAAATAAGTCTCGGAACATTTTTTTGTTTTGAGCGTCCATAATATATAAATCAAGGTTTTAATCACCGGTTGATTTCTTTAATTTTTTTTTTTATAAATAGCAAAAGAACCTGAAAAACCAAGAAATCCTTGCGAGCCTTCACCTTGTGGAGCAAACGCTCAATGTCGTATCACAGGAGACACATTCTCTTGCTCATGCCTCCCTGATTTTATGGGATCACCACCAAACTGTCGTCCTGAATGTGTCAGCAATAGCGAATGCTCAACGAATATGGCTTGCATCAATGAGAAGTGTCGAGACCCGTGTCCTGGATCTTGCGGGGCTAATACCGAATGCAGAGTCATAAGTCACACGCCGATGTGCGTTTGTGTTCAAGGATTCGACGGCGATCCATTCACCGAGTGTTATCGCAAGCAAGGTAAGTACAAAATTGTGTACACATTCTATAAAATTATCAAAAAATTTATTTGCGGTGATTTTACATCGAAATAAAAAAAACCATTTTTGCAGCAATGCCACCAATAGAAAGACCGACACCCTGTGTGCCCTCGCCTTGTGGTGCAAACGCAGTTTGTCAAGAATCAAACGGAGTCGGTGCTTGCACATGTAATCAGGATTACATCGGAAATCCGTATGACGGATGTCGTCCAGAATGTACTGTCAATTCTGATTGTACGGCGAATCGAGCTTGTATACGATCGAAGTGTCAAGATCCTTGTCCTGGTGCTTGTGGCTCCAATGCTGTATGTCAAGTTATCAATCATCTACCAACATGCACTTGTCAGCCAGGCTATAGTGGAAATCCATTCAGTTATTGTAACGTTGCTCGAGACCCAGGTAAATTTCATAAAAGTTTGTAACGGAATTGAATTCGATTTTTCAATAGCAGGAAGTCTTCATTCTTTTTTTTTCATTTCCACGAAAAGGTATTCCTGATGACACCTTTAGACCTTGCCAGCCATCGCCCTGCGGTCCGAACAGTCAATGTCGCGAATCCAATGGCCAACCGATATGTTCCTGCGCGACAAACTTCATTGGAACTCCGCCATACTGTCGTCCAGAATGTACAGTCAGTTCTGAATGTTCGCTCAATCGTGCCTGCATCAATCAGAAGTGCGCCGATCCTTGTCCTCAGATGTGCGGCATAAATGCACGCTGCAACGTCATTAATCATAGTCCCTTCTGCACTTGCAATTCTGATCTAGTCGGCGATCCTTTCGTCAGATGTTTCAAAGCGCCAGGTAATTATATTTACATCTTTGATCTCGTCGAATTGTTATATTTTTCGGTTCTCTCTAATATCACGTTAATTACAGAATTCCCGAGTCCACCACAGCCTCCAACAAGTCCTTGCGTGCCATCTCCCTGTGGACCGTTCTCGATATGCCAAGATGTTGGTGGAATTCCTTCATGTACTTGTCAACCGTCTTACATCGGATCTCCACCTAATTGTCGTCCGGAATGTACCATCGATTCTGAATGTACGAGCAATCGAGCTTGCTTGCGTTCTAAGTGCGAAGATCCTTGTCTAGGCTCTTGTGGACTTGGAGCACAGTGTACCGTTGTCAATCACATGGCCGTATGCACATGCCTGAATGATTACACCGGCGATCCATTTACCAATTGCTATCCCAAACCAAGTAATTATTCACTTTTCAATTCTCCGTTACATGACATTAGAAGTATTGTAAATATTTAATAAAATTCTTTTTTTATTTCTTTAGTAACGAACACCTCGGTGGCGATAAATCCCTGCGAACCATCACCTTGCGGATCAAATACTCGCTGCCGAGATTCCGGAATCTGCACTTGTCTTCCAGGATATCAGGGCGATCCTTACAATGGATGTCGACCCGAGTGCGTACAGAATCCAGACTGCTCTTCCAACAGAGCCTGTATACGAAATAAATGCGCCGACCCGTGCCCCGGTGTTTGCGGACTCAATGCGGAATGCATGGTCGTCAATCATATTCCAATGTGTAGTTGTCCACCAGGAACTACGGGCAATGCATTCGCTTCTTGCATACGGATGGAAGGTAATTAAATAAATTCATAACTTTATTCTGTCGCTACTAACACTATCTTAATTAAATAGTAATAAGTTTAATGGAATTTCATGAAAAACTAAATCAAATTTTTCCAGATCCGGAAAAGCCAACTCCATGCGAACCTTCTCCGTGTGGACCTAACAGTCGCTGTCAAACGATCAACGGTCAAGCCGTATGTTCGTGTGTCTCTGGATTTTTGGGTCAACCACCAGCTTGTCGTCCCGAATGTACAGTCAATTCTGACTGCGCCTTGAACCAAGCTTGCATGAATCAGAAATGTCGGGATCCTTGCATCGGATCGTGTGGTATTTCAGCGCGTTGTCAAGTCGTCAATCACAATCCTATTTGCAGCTGTCCCTCGATATTCACCGGAGATCCATTCACAAGATGTCTCCCAATGCGTTAGTATTAATTTCCTTATTGACGTTTTTTTCGTTGTTACGTCTCTACGTACTTTTTTTAATTCATTCCATTGAATCATCATGCTAAGCTTTTATTTTAACTTCAGCGGCAACACCACCAGAGCGAATTCGACCTTGCGAACCATCGCCATGCGGACCGAACTCACAATGTCGGGAAGTGAACGGAGCACCATCGTGCTCTTGTTTACCGGAATTCAGCGGAGCACCACCAAATTGTAGACCCGAGTGTGTCAGCAATTCTGATTGTCCGTTTCAACTGGCCTGTTTCAACAGAAAATGCCAAGATCCTTGTCGAGGCGCATGCAGTCAGAATGCCGACTGTTACGTTAACAATCACACACCGATGTGCAGTTGCATTGCCGGTTACACGGGCGATCCATTCACTGAGTGCGTACAGAGACGACCGGAACTTCCAGGTCCTCCGATCGATGTTTGCAATCCAACACCTTGTGGGGCGAATGCGATTTGTCGTGAACAGAATAACGTTGGATCATGCACCTGCATGCAGGACTACATCGGCAATCCCTACGAGGGTTGCCGACCGGAGTGCATTGCCAATACAGACTGTGCTGCTAATCTCGCATGTATCGGATCCAAGTGTCAAGATCCTTGCCGAGGCGCTTGTGGCATAAACGCTGAGTGTCAAGTGGTATCGCATCTACCAAATTGTAATTGCATGTCTGGCTACACAGGAAATCCATTCAGCTATTGCACTAGACAGAGAGAAGAAGGTAGGTGTCGAATTATTTAATGTAATTTCACTTACAAAAATTACATTTCTTATGGAATTGATTTTTCTTTAACAGAGGAACCGAAGCCGCCCGAGCCCTGCAGACCTTCGCCTTGTGGACCGAACAGCAATTGCGTTGAACGGAATGGATTAGCCTCGTGCTCGTGCTTACCGGAATATGTCGGTACTCCACCCAACTGTCGTCCCGAATGTCTTGTGAGCTCGGAATGCGAAACAAGACTCGCCTGCATAAATGAAAAGTGTCGCGATCCCTGTCCAGGCTCATGCGGTCAAGGCGCAGATTGCAAAATTGTTAATCACAGTCCCATCTGCAGTTGTCCACCAGGTTTTACTGGAAATCCTTTCAGCAGATGCTTCGAATCTCGTAAGAAAAATATTTTTAAAA
>JAPYYX010002416.1:0-16113 GCA_030522605.1 Cremastinae sp. B BG-2022a | reverse complement strand
TTTTCATTAATTTTAGTGTCTTGATTTATACGATTTTTTATTATTGATCAAAATTGATTATGTGGCTCCAAACTCATTTTACAAATTATTCGAATTTTTTATTTATAAATAGGTATTTATGCAAATTAAATTATTTCGTAAGATTTTGTTCAAGGAATGACGCAAGTATAATTAAAGAGATTTTTCATTAATTTTAGTGTCTTGATTTATACGATTTTTTATTATCGATCAAAATTGATTATGTGGCTCCAAACTCATTTTACAAATTATTCGAATTTTTCATTTATAAATAGGTAATTATGTAAATTCAATTATTTCGTAAGATTTTGTTCAAGGAATGATGCAGGTACAATTAAAGAGATTTTTCATTAATTTTAGTGTCTTGATTTATACGATTTTTTATTATTGATCATAATTGATTACGTGGATGAGATATATTTGGTCGTCTCTTGATCGATAATTGTTAGAGAGGTGGAGAGCCAGAGCGCTCGGAATACTCGAATATGAAATTGATGTTCAGTCGTTTCTTGGCGAGTTTTGATTGAATTAGGCCGGAATGGTTTGCGGGATCGCGGTCGCTCTTGTATCGCGACGAACAAAAGGCGTTGCGCGCTCAATGCTCGCCTAACTAGAAAAGTGAAGCGTTGGATAAGCGCGATCGGATTCTTCGAGTCTTCTCTCGCGTCTCTTCGTTCTCGGGACAATACGCGCTCGCGTCACCGAGAGTCCCCACCATTTTACCCTTTACGTCGGATTAGTAACTTCTCTCTCTTCATATTCTCCTCCGCCTTGCCACAGAAAAATTCCCGATAAAACCTCTTCACTCAATGAATTCATTATTTAATCAAAAATGAACTTTTCATTTCAATATTTTAATGTAATTATAATACAATAATTAATTCAAAACTTTTTCGATTCTCCGACGTTTCAAAATCGATCCAGAATTCGCTTCATCATTTAAACCCCTTCAAGAATCAAAATCTTCATTATTTATAGAAATTTTACTAATCTATATTTGTATTTGATGAAACTTTTTATTCAGTAGTTTCATCAATTCATTATTTTATGATAAATCAATTTTATGAACATATAAAATATTTTTTTAAAGCAAAGTCGACAACCAATTAGAATTGAGAGCTATGCACACTTGACTTTTACAATGTCATCGGGTCAATCGCGAATCAATGACTTTGGCTAAACCAATTTTGCAAACGCGAACAATTTCAATCATAAAATTTGATAATTTTCCAATTTTCATTTTTAATCTTATCAAATGTTCATTTCATCGAAAATGAAAATGCGTACGCGGAAGTGGTTGAAGCGTCGAGTGTTCCTGCGGATAATTATTTTTCTTTCCACAAGAAAACGTTTATCGCGCGACGCTGAACGGGGATGCAAAAAAATGAATCGAACAGACCCGCGAGGATGTATCGGGGCGCGTGCGGGGTTGTGTATGCAACTTCTAGTTAAATGGGATTATAACGGGGTGAGAGCGAGGCTAACCGAGCCGCGCCCCTGACCCATATATGCGCGACACACGGACGGGGCGTACACTCAGAGATAAAAGCATACACGTCGAGATATACATAGAATAAGAGAACGGGACATGGCCAAGGGAGAGGAAAACTTGCTTTTCAACCCACGCAAACCCTTTTTACTCCTACTTGAAAAAAGGGCGTATTTCATTCATTAAAAATGAACTCACGATGCGCCCTCTCGCGCTCTTGAGGAACGTCTTCATATGCACATACATATATGTATACTTTGTATATATAAATATATATGTCCACGAATTCATCTTTGTGAAGCAAAACGAGAAAGCACAAAGAACGTAATCCGCATCACTTTGCGTGTTGAATCATATGCGGGCTCTAGCTCTTTTGTTTCACCTCGCTCGCTTTGTCCGCGCTAACCTACGTAAATCATTCTCTCAATCCTGTTTTAAGATCCAGATAACCGCTTTTTTTTATGGGTTACGCCCATTTTTTGGTTTTATCTCTGCGCAAGCTCCGCGGGATGGAATTGCGAAGAGATTTTTGTTTTTTGTTTTTTTCATCAACGAGAAGAGAATTTTATTCAAAGCTTTGAAGAATTTATTGTTTCTCTTTGATATCAGATTTTTTCCGAATTTTCCTCATTTTTCATCTTATTGTTGATGAATATCCCACGGAATGATCTTTTTTCCTGAAAGCATCGTCCTCCTTTATGTATTCGTCTTTCTCTCTCGTCATCGCTCAAGCTTTTCTGATTGGCGTTGTGAATGCGCGTGACCGAGGATCGTTCCCGTCTCGCTCCCTCGTTCTTGTATCGAGCGACGGCTAATTATGGAAATATCAACATTACGAGAATTTCGCGTGTAGCCCGATGAATAAACTCGGAGGATGCCGGAGGAGAGAGCAAAAGAGAAAGCCGAGCCGGTCGAGAGGGAGAGAAAAGCGCGAAAGAATAGCCGAAAAAAAACGTTGGAGGAAGGAAAAACATTGAGGAAAAGTGGTTTTTCTCATTCTGCTTGCACTTTTTTTTCTCTCTCTTTTCTTTTTTTTCTCCTCTGTCTCCTTTTTTTTGCGTGCGAGCGTATTTATGCGGGAAGGGCGGAAAAGCATCGCGGGAGGGGATGTCACTGGGTACGACTCGAGATAAGTAGCGAGGGAGCTAACGGGAAGAGTAGAGGGGACGAGAAGAGCGAGAAGGAAACAACCTTCGACCGGATATACGAGAGGGTCGTTATGTGAATTCTTCTCCCCTCCTATTTGGAGACTCCGAATTCTTCCGGGTTCACCGTTCCGGCTAAGGGGACGTCAAATCTTTCGTAACTCTCCCCCTCATTTTTCTTCCTACCGCGCCTTCCATTTTTCGTACATTTTTGTTTTTATGAAATATTTTCCTCTTTATTATTTTTTCGGAAAAGTTGGAAATTTATTTCTCGTTCATGCTCGATGACTTGGAAGTTGAAATGTTGTACTAAAATTTGTCTCGCATTTATCTGTCCTTTTTCTTTGCAATTGTTACTCGATTTTTATAATATTTGTATTTAATGCTCTTTTAGTTATATCGCGATTCATTTCTCGTTCATGCTCGATGACTTGGAAGCTTAAATGTTGTACTAAAAATTTGTTTTACATTTTTCTGTCCTTTTTCTTTGCAATTGATTTTTATAATATTTGTATTTAATGCTCTTTTAGCTATCGCGATTTATTTCTTCAAATGTTCGTGCTTGTTAATATTTCGAGTTTGATAAAACAATTTGGTGCGAGAGAAAAAAAGGGGGAGGAGAAAAATTGAAAAGAAAGTGGAAAAAAGTGAGCGGGTAAACAGGCATTAGCTAAATAAATATTTTCATCTTATTTTCCCGGGGTCTCTTTTCCACTTTTCGCGAGGACTCGAGTTCTCTCGTCAACTGGACAAACTCGCCCCATTTGGTACAGCCGTCGGAGAGAGAAGAGAAAAGAAAAGAAAAGCTTCGAGAGGTTTGTCTCTTCGTGAAAGAGAAAAAATGAAAGACTAGACGGCGCCGGTTTTCTCAACGACGACGACGACGACGACGACGTCGCCATTCCGTCGATACACAAACACGAGCGGGATCTTTTTTCCCTGACAAATCCGAGATCCTGAGCCTTGATTATCCGCGAATAATTCTCGCAGATCGCTGGAGAGAAAAAAATCGTCCCCTTGCGGCGGAAATATTCAGACGAAGAGAGGATGACAGGCGCGAAAGTGAAAAAAGAAATCCAAGAAAAATAGAGAGAGAGAGAGAGAGAAAATCGGAATAAAATCGCAGTTCCCATCGCGGAGAGCAATCAGGCAAATTGCCAATTACAGATAACGATTAATCAATACGAGAAATGCAATGTAAAAAAAGACCAAAGAGCTCTCGACGCTGATAAAATTTTTCGAATTGTGATTGAAAAAAACGGTAGATTTGAGGTCGGGAATTTTGTCGGAAGAATATCGATAGGTTTCAATGTTTCGAAAGCACAAAATTGATGCGATCCTTTAAAGCGAACATTGACGAAATTCATCAATTTTTTAAAAAATCTTTCACATCGGAAGGGTAAAGGGAATATCAGAAAAACGAGATAAAATTATTTCATGCGATATTAAAAAGCGAAGAATCGTCGAGCATGCGATAACATTGCTTGACCAACAAAAGCATCGTACTTGATTAAAAAGCACCAAACAATAGTTCAAATAATTCAATTTGATACGGAACGTATCATTTTTTTCAGTACAACGAATGAGTGATTCAATTTTCCAAACGAGAAAAAAATACACAATTCTCTCTAAATTCAATATTCTCAAAATGTATTTATTTATTTATTCAAATATTTTGCGTATCGGAATGTGAATGGAAATATGAGAAAAATGATATAAAAAAGAGAATTCCGCGAGGAGGGCGGCGTTCGCTCGATTCCGAAGGCGCCTCGTATCGCAGAAAAAAAAACAGGATATACCGGGATCGGGGAAAGGGAAAAAGGAGAAACAGAGAGAGAGAGAGATAGCTGTCTCAATGACGTCATGGCCGACGCCAAGGGGCGTGCGCCGGAGAGACAGACGTCCCTTGACGTCACTACTTCTTGCCTCCGCGCCCTCTCGCTCGGGCTCACGAAGCGTGGAACGAAAAAAATGTCGCGATAAAAAATTCGTCGATTTATGTAATTCGCAAATTGATTTCTTTCTTCGTTTCTGGTTCTTTTTTTTCTGTCGCTCGCTAACTCCTGAGATTGAAATGTATGTAGAGATGCCAGCGCGACTTTTCATTCGTCTGGAATATTGAGAGCTCGGGAGAGAGGAAAAAAAAGAGAAAGAATTTTTTCTACCGAAGGAAAAAGATGCTCATTTCATTTTAGCCTGTCGCTTTACAAATTTTGAAGATGTATCCGCGTCGTATCATTTGTATACATTTTTTCCTTGCGCGGTTTATGGAGGAAAATCTCATTTTCCGGACGAGCTACTCCCTTTTTCGTCAGAATGTAGAAATTTCAGCGGAAATTCGAGTCCTCTCGAGGAAATGAAGTTTTTTTGAAGATTGGCGAGGTTTTACACGTTCGTGTCGACTTATTTAATTTGTACACGTGGTTTGACGAGAGAAGGGTAAGAGAGAGAATGAGAGAAGAACGAACGGGAGGATAAAAAATATATAGAGAAATACGAAATGGAGAAAAAAAAAGCTGAGAGTGCTGTAGATCCCGGGTTGATCCCGGTCACGAAGCCGGGTTACGGCACATTCTAGGTCGCTCGCCTCTCCCCTGCTGGCGTTCCTCCGGAGTTTGAGGGAGAGGGAGAGAGAGAGAGAGAGAGAGAGAGAGAGAGAGAGAGAGAGAGAGAGAGAGAGACGGAGGTCTGAACGATAAGCAGAAGGTCGTTATGAGGCGGCTCGGTGGCGTCCGAATCTTCCCCTCTCGCCCTTTCTCGTTCCCCGTTTTCCCCTCGAACGGGACAATAGTGACGCCAGTTGCATGTCGCGCCCGTGAGGAAGAGTCGCGCGACAATCGTGCGAGGAAAGCGCACTTTTTCCCTCTCCAATTTTATTCTCTCTCTCTCTCTCTCGTTCTCTTCCCCTTCTCGAGAAATCCACCCTCAATCCTTCTCTCTTCCACTCTCTTGTCCTCGTGCTGCTCCGGCCCAAGAGGGCAAGGGAGACCATCGAGAGAGGGAAAAAAGGGATGCGCATGTGAAAGTTTTTTCCCCTCTCTCTCTCTCTCTTTTTTCTCCTCCTTCTCATCCCTATGTTTCCTGTGTACGTCTCTCTTTCTCTCCTTTCTCCTCACGCGCCGAACAATCGCAACCTCGCGGAATATATACAGTGGCGCCAACTCGCGGAATCAATAAGATTTACCCCTGGTTTATACTTTTACCACGCGTCCCCTCTTGTCCATCGTTCTTCCTATTTTCGACACTTTTGTTTCTGTTCGAACGCCCTCCCTCGCGATACACACTCCTCTCCCCACTAATCAGTTTTTCTTTTTTTTTCCTGTACACACTCTCCCTCGTGATCGTCTCGGATGAAAACACGAAGTTACCGGTGATCGACCCTGTCGACACATCAATCAATAATTTTCTCGCTTTGCTCATTCAATTTTTGTATTTCTTAATTATTTCATGTATAGCGAAAGCAAAATGTTTGCTCTAAAAACAGTTTGAGTACGATTATTGAAATGAATAGAAACACTGGAAATTAATTAATAAATTAAGAGACAGATTAAAAGCATATAAAAATAAAAATTCCATTTACTTTGCGGTTATGATGCAAAAAGATGAAAATATTTCGTAATAGAACAATTAAAATTCATGCAAAAACCGATGTTTTCAAATACATAGAGCAAGATTCCATTTCGTTAAGAGAACAGAGAGATCGAGGGGAGAAAAACGAGGAAGAAGAAAGAATCGAGTCATCTCATCCGAAACGTTTCCCTCTCCAGCATCCTTTCGTCCCTCCCGGCTGACGTAGTTTTTTCCCTTTCCTTCTCTTTTTTTTCTTTCTTTCCTTTTTCCATCTGACCCTTACGACAAAAAAAGCCCTCTTTCCCTCGACGCGTTTCCTGACTCCCATGATTTCTCTCTCTCTCTCTCTCTTCTTTTTTTTCTATCCCTCTCTGCTTTTATATCCGACTTCCTCGTTTCGAACCCTCGCGCGTGCACGTTTCTCGCACACTTTATTTCCTTGGGCTTACACACGCGCAATTCTTGCATGCGAAACTTCGATATTCGAGCCTGGCGCCGTCTGAGAAAAGCTCTTCTCATCTTTAGCCTTCTCTCTCTCTCTCTCTCTCTCTCTCTCACTCTCAAGCTCTCTCTTCCACGCATTAAAACATCCCTTTTCTTCATCCTTTTTCAGAAGCATCGCTCTCCATTTCCCATCTCTGAAGATCTTTCCTTTCCCTTCTTCAGAATCGAATCGATTATATAATGCAAATAGACCGAAAAGAGAGGGCAAAAAATGCACACTCGAGATCTAAAAAAAATTCCCTTCATCTTTTCCTCATCGTTTTTCATCTCTTACTTTTTCCTCTTGATACGAATATGGGCAAAAATAAATATACGATACGCATAAATATTGCACGTAGATAAAATTTCGAGTCTTCCCTGGAAATCTTGAATTATTGTATGAATTTTTAACGAGATAACGAGAAAAGGAGGAATATAAAAAAGGAATATTTTCTGCAGATTTGAGTCGATTGCCCCATTTACTCGGGAGAACGTGCAACATCTAATACCATGTCAAGAGTAAATGTCTTGTAATATGGCAAAAAGAGGGAGAAACTAAGCTTATACTTCATTAACGTCCTCCCATTGTCTAGCTTATATTTTCATTTTACTTCCCCGAGCTTTCGTCCTCTTTATTTTCCTCCCCCTCCACATTTCGGATTATTCATACCCGGGACGTTCTAAATCCTCGTAGTCTCGGTGGGAAAAAAAGAAAAATTCTCTACAAAAATTCTTCGTGAAATAAGCTCGGTAAAAATATTCCAGAAAATAGTCGAAAATTACGAAACTTTTTGCCCCCCGTTGCTGAATTTCGTTGTCTCTCGAGAACACTTTTCTCTCTTTCATATTTTATCCGGACGCCTATCCTTCGTTTTCCTCTTTGTACGAGGATTTTCCGCGATTGCGGAATCGCGCTCAAAGGCGAAGTGGGCAGGAGAGGGCGAAATGATGTTCAGGCGAGATATCCCGTGTGCTCTCTTGATCCATTGAATTTTCTCGTCAACAACGTCGAGGAACGAGTATCGACAGACGTCGTTTACAAATCCTCGATGCTTGTGTTCCCAGGCCCAACAACGAGATAAACAGAGAGAAAAAGAGAGAAGACAAAAAAGGTCTCTCCCACCATCGAGTACTTTACAATGAAATAATTACGAGACACGTCAGGCGAACATAGATTATACTCTGCGACACTGTTTCATAATGTTCTCGAACAATGCCAACGTAGATCAAAAGTTGATAAAACCATTATACACTTTTTGAAGTGAAACTTTTTATGGGTCGGTCGCAACGAAAGATTTTCATACCGGAAAGACGATGCTCGTGAAATACCGGACGGGGTATAGATATGAAGCAATCGTAACGATAAACTCCAGAGGCTCTCGTCTCGGGCTTGAAGCAAATTTTGAAGCTGTAGATTTAATTTTAATCAGAGAGTTGTCTAATTGTCACCGGTTCGAGCAACCACGATTTAGAAGCGAATAAAACGTTAACTAGCAAGACCTACTTTGTGGCGAACGAAGTTCTGTGAATTTGATCAAATCATGTGATGAGGTAATGAAATGTTTTCAACTATAGCACAAGCTGATGACAATTGCAGTGGACGAATGTTGGATAATTATGGAGTAGAATTAATTGAATGGAAATTTTTCGTTAATGAGGTTAGTTGATTGTTTTTCGATAATGGATCAGTGGCCAGACGGTCTCGACCGAACATCTTTTCACCCTCTTGGAAATCGAACGCCATATGGAATGGTGATTATGAAAAAACTACTCATCATTACGACCAATACTGTTCACATGGAAATTTTACTTCTACAACGTGTAATTTTTACACATTATCTAATTTTTTTAATCAATTCATTAGTTCAGTCTTTTGGCTTAAATGAACGTCCTTTTATTCATTAAGATTCAAATATCTGTAATGAAAAGTTAAATTCACATTTTTGCTTTTTTTACTCCCGTTAAAATTTATATGATTATATGAATAATTTAAAAGCTCGGGGTTAATTGGTCGAATAATTGGATGAAATATTTCGCAATTACGCCTCTCTGATGGGGATTTGCGAAAAATGGAATTACCGAAATAATATCAGACAAATTTTGACCTCGGACGTATCTTCGCGAATTTACATCCATATATACGAGCGTTATCCATCTGCGTTTCGGGAATTCACGTAAGTTACGATACCCACGAGATTCTTTGTCTCTTAGGCTCAAAAGAACGCGGAGAAATTCTTAATGTCCGCGTTGGGATTTCACGCAGTTTTATCGTGAATATTTTACACGGAATTCCCAAGCGTGCACAGGCCGTTTCGTGCCAAATGCGCGAAAATCTCTTCTCCCCCCCTCAAAATTCTCCTATAGTTCGCGAGCAAAAATTAACAAAAGAAATAATAATGCGAATATTTGCAAATGTTTTTTCAAACAATTCTTTTTTTGACGAAATTTTCGCCGCATAGCGGTGAAAATCTGCGTAGGCATTTCTGCTCGTCTCGAAAAACTTCCGCAGCGTTGACTTGTGTGTACCATTTTTATTATTCCCTCTGTGTGAGAATTACAAGGTAAATAAGTAAAACAATACGCAATTGTCAGTCCCACGTGGTTACATGCAGTGAATCTGGACTAATTATATCAATGACGATAATTTGTAGGATTGCTCGCTAAAATTACTGTAAGATATGAGATATGATAAACAAATTAATTAAATCAAATGAAAAAATGTAAACATGAGTGGATATGAAAATGTGATAATATTTGAAAGAAGAAAATTTATTTTCAGAAACTTTGAGAGGAGTATGTTACCATATCAATCACCATAAAAAAACATTTTTACATTACCAGATACATTTTTTTAAAATAAAACTCGGTGCACAATAAACAAATAATTTTCACAATTCCTTATCGCTTCAAAAGTTTGACACGAACTGCCTCCCTTTATAATCAAGCAAATAAAAGTAAAGCGGCACTTCTACCGTGAATATCAAAACAACAAAGATAGACAATTTAAAACAAAACTTAACCAATATAGTAAAACATTCAGAACTTGATATTCCAATACAAAACTCACTGCTGGCTCAAAACATGCAATGAAATACACAACAAAAAAGGAAAAGAATACTGGCAAACCATCAAAAAGATGTCAAAATACAATCCTGACAAAATCACATCGAACTTAATATATAAAGGAACCTCTCTTTCTTCATCACTCGAAAAATCGGAGGCATTTGCAGAATATTACAAAGAAATCTACGAATTCAACGAAGACCCCATATTCGACACCGAGAACCTGAAAACTGTAGAAAATTGGTACAACTATTTTGCTCACACTAGAGTTGAAGAAAATACGATAGAACCAGTAACAACAATTGAAATAAAAAAATGCAAAAACACCTTACCAGACGCGGACAGCCTATATCATTCATAAAAAAGCACAGCAACCTCTGCTTCATCACCAAAATCTTCAACTATTGTATCGAAAAATTTATATTCCCCACACCGTGGAAAACAGAAATAATAATCACGCTACCGAAACCTAATCAAGATCATAAGCTAGTACAAAATTACCGTCCAATAACGCTATTATCATCTATAGAGAAATTATTTGAAAGAGCTATCAAAAATAAACTTGACGAAGCCATCGGAAATAATATTCCAAATTATCAATTCGGATTTCGACAAAAAAAATCAACACTCAACGCCACAACAGTACTCTTTTCGAAGTTCAACAGTTCTCCGTTCTCCACTATTATATAATATATTCTGCTACGACATGTATAATAGAAATCCGATCGACCCAAACCAGTACATTTTTCAATTCGCTGACGACACAGTGTTAATTTCACACCAAAACAATCTCGAACAGTTAATAAAATCACTCCAAGAAATAGTAAACAAAACTACTTTATGGTTTAGAAAATGGAGACTCAAACCCAATCCTAACAAATCACAACTATTAATTTTTAATCACAATATAACCGAACAATCACCTAATATCAAAATGTTAAATGCAGAAATATCACCAAAATCGGATGCAAAATACCTTTGAATAACACTAGATAATAACTTAACTCTCCAAAAACACCTGCAAAATTGCAAACGAAAACTAATTGCCAGAGCGCTACACTTTAGGAATATCACATTTAAAAATAAAAATATTAGAACAAAACAAGCAACACATATCCAAAAATGTATCTGCCGTCCGCTAATCGAATATGGTCACCCGATTTTCTCAAACTGTAAAACAAAATCAGTTCAGAAATTCATAGATACTACAGAAACAATACCTTTAAGAAAATAACTCGAATCAGAGATAGTTCAAACCCTCTTTTTAACCCTAAAAACTCGACGCTTTACGAAAAACAAAAATAACACCGATCAGAACAAGATTAAAAAAACTAACCAAGGATTTCACAAACAAACAATTAGAAAGCATTCGTGAACTGTGCAAAAATATGTAATATAAAAAAAACTAGAATAAGAATATGTATCACAAAATGTAAGCGTGCTAATGCAAATTACTACTACTACTTTATCGAATTTTTTCAAATTCTATCTATTTTTGATAAATAAAATTAACGAAAAAAATTCGTTGGGACGAGTATACAATTAAAAATTGTATTCTTATATTTAAGACTTCGTTTATTATCATAAAGAATTTGAAATTTTGATGACCATTGAGCATTTTCGCGTGGGCGTTAATAATAAATAGTGAGAAGTGAGAAGAAGCGAGCTAAATGCGCACGGCCTTCGTCCACTCCGCAATACAACGTCATCGATTACCGCGCTTGGCAATGAAAATGTTCGCGAGTGCACGCATAGTTGCACGCACAAGGAGGCGCGACTTCGCGTTGAGCACCGATATTCCGGGGCTAAGAGCACCCTCTGAATATCAAACATTCTTGAGACGCGTGACCAGCCAAACGAGCGCTGGCCTAGGCAGGCTGCAAAATTATTTTCTATACAACTATGGCAGTAATTTCAAGAAAAAATTAAATAAACGCAAAAAAAATATATGAATTTCACCAGTTACGCAATTTTTAAAGCATTAAATAAATCTCTCAACTAGTTCATTAAGATTTGATTTAGATCGGTGCTTCAAAAATAGAACTTATTTTTATTGATTTCGTGCAGGCTTCGCATCTTTTTTTTTATCGACTCACACGTATCTCACTATAAATGTAAAATTCCATGAAAAGTGACGCGGACACGCTAGACTCGGATTTTTATGCGTAATCGTTAATTTAACCGATTAAAGGCAACGGGGTTACATCACACGTTACTTTTTTTCTTCTTTTCAGTATTCATTTCGCAATGAATCGCATTCTGGGGCTAAATGTATTTTAAAAGCGAAAAAAGTAAACGTTCGTCCAATTTATTTCATAGCTCAATTCTCGCTCATTGCCTACAATTTTTTGATTCTTCGAATGACAGTATCGTTTTTCTTGAATTAATATGAAATCACTCAGCAAAGTTGAAAATATTTGTTGCGTCAGGCCCCGGAACTGTTCAAAGAGGACTGTGGAGATTGTTTTCTCTTTTCAAACACGCTCGAAAATCATCCCAGACATTGTAACATTTTGTGTTTATTGAATTTATCGATGCCACAAATTTTCAATTTTAAGGAGATTGGATCATATACATTTTCTATATTTACCCAATACTTAAGCTTTTTCGAACATAAAAATATAAGGAGACGAGTTCATAAAAAACACAAATAGTACGACATGAATTTCGCTTTGACGTAATTATCAGGGCACGGTCAATTATTAAAAATTGCAATAACGAGGCGAAGGCTCCGGAAAGAAATCGCACGGTCACTCATACGTGAATCAGTTTAAAAAAAATCATATAACCAGTTTCATTGTCCTTGGCACATTTGCGAAGGTTTGTCGTTTCCACATCAAAATTTCTCCCTGTCAGCTTCCTTATTTAATTTTTATTAATTTTTTTTTTCACACGAGTTATAAATTGCCAAGAGAGATTTCGGATGGAATTTTGCACAATCTCTTCTACATTCTGAAAATACCTGTAAAAGCGAGGACATAAAGATAAAACGTCAGAGGTTGTAAAAAGAAGTTTTAGTGTTGGAAAAAATTTAACTCGAAATTGTGCCACAGCCAAGGAAATGAAGCGAAGTAATTTCCGCGGGTCTTAGCCTCTTCCTTTTCCTTGCACCTATATACAAAAGTTAAATATAAGCCTGCAAAAAAAGAAAATAAAGAAAAAGAGAATGCGCTTTCAACGTAGCCATAAAATTCAAGAATGAAACTTTCCTTCGATGGGAAATCTTTTGAAAAAAAAGTGCAGCTCAGAATTCCATCTTGAAGCCGAACGAGTACTAAAAAGTTGCAATCTCTCAATTTTCATCAACGACTTGTAACAAAGAATCTCTCACAATCATCCCTGACTTTCAGCTTTTAATTGCTAAACAAAAAGAGACTTATCGCTTTCATGAATTTATCAACCCGCATCAGAGATTTTTTTCCAGCGCGCTTTTCACATTTTTTTCATCGGACAAAAAGCTCTCGGGGGAGAAAAAATAAAAAAATTAAACGAGTTATGCAAAACCTGGGAAAACGTGGGGGGAACGTTGCATGGCTGTCACTTTTAATATAAAGCTCGTGTGCATGTGTAACTTGTAACGCGTCTACATGCACGCGAAGGCTTTGTCTGTATAATGAAGGTAAAGTTTGTATGGAGCTTTTCATGCACAAAAAGTTGCGGTCTGATGCTGTGAAAAGCATCCCCTACCCCCGCGTTTTCTCTCGCGGCGAACTCCTCTCTCATCCACCATATATCGACCCATGGTGACTCACTTTGAGCTCCTCGCTCAATTAAACCACATAGCATTGTTGCAACGAAGCCTTGACAGCTTCGTGGCCAATAAATGTCCATTCGACCTTCCACGATTTTAACTTCCATTTTTCTTCCTCTTTTTTTCGTCACTTCTCGACAATCTCCTCTTTGCCAATGAGAATTTTTCATTTCGATTCAATAATTTCTTTCAACTTTTTTCCAATGATTTTTTCATTTTCGGAGATTGTCTCAGTGCTACTGAAATATTCATTTTTGTATCAACGATTTTTTTGCAATTTTGAATATTTAGCTTTAGGTAATTATTGCGAAGTGGGACTCCAGAGCCAGAGGTGAGGGGGAACATTTATACCGCATAAATTTACCAACGGTGAAAATTGTTATTTTTAATTGCAAATCATCTTCTCCCACTCCAATATCACTATTCTAGTACCTCTTTATCATTTACTCGCAATATAAATGTTCCCCCTCCCCTCTGGCTCTGGAGCCCCACTTCGCAATAATTACCCTTTGAGACGATCAATTTTTTATTTTTCTCGCAATGTCAAATATTCAGGACATTGCAAAATAAAACTAAATTCCCTCAAAGAAAAAAAAATACAAATCGGTCTCTTTTTGCCTTCCGCTAACGAAGTGTACTTGATGAATTCGTGCATCGATGGCTGCTGGAATTTCGAGTTTTAGCGTGCCAATCATGCACGTTGACGTTACTGAGTCAGATTTGAAATGTGGAATACTTTCCAAAGGGAACAAGGAGGGAGATCGAAATAGCGAGAGAGAGAGTGAGAGAGAGAAAAGAGACGCGGCGCAGTCGATTTGCAAACGAGAAGTCTCGGAAACTGCTGCTTTCAATATTTGTGTTTGATATTAGCGAACATTGATTACGTTCGAGGCTCCGCGAGAAAGACCGAGAAAATAACGTTGGGAAAACGGACGAAACGAGAAACAGCTAATATCGCCTCTCGGTGATCGACCTGTGTATTTCTCTTGGCTTACGATTTTCAAAGCTCAGCCCATCGCTAACACGCGGTACATTTCTCGAAAATTCATATACTCGCAGCTTCTAGAAAAAAACGAATCAAGCTTATTTCACGCCGTAAAAGAAAATTCATTTTTCTTTTCATCCAAGTCAAATATTTAAATCTGTAAAAAATCAAATTTTTCATATCGCAAGAAAGTATTTTTATGGGTTTTTGCACATGAATATTTCTTGACAGTTTTTTTCACGTCGATTCATTTATTGAAAAGTGAAGCTCGATAAGGAAATATTATAATCTACATTTTTATCTTGTTCTCGTTAAAGAAATCAATATCGATCGATTTTTTTCATCGACGGCAGATCGTGAGATTTCAATGTCGTAACGGGGCACGGCAATTGGAGACTCCCGTCGACCTTAATCAATCGCCGATCCCGGGCCGAGCGTCCGATCGAGAGAAAGATAGATTCTCAGGGCGCGAAGGTATGCATATTTGCATCAGGGAGTGGACTCGTTCCCAGGAAATTGGAAAATCGAACGAGTTATATCGCGTTTTACATCGAATCGTACGATACTCGCATTCTTATCATTACATCCATTTCTCACGATAATCCTGATCAAAATCAAGAACAAAAACTACATTGAAATCTTATCAAATGTTCATTCTGACTCTTACATATTTAGAACAATGAAAATAACTTCACGATACAAATTTTGTATTAATTCGATTTCCACTTTATTATAGCTCAACTATTACGTTTCCGTTGAAAGAATTTATGACGTGAACGTCCCATAAGAAGTTCAGCTATAAAAAAAACTGTCGTATTTTAAGTGTAAGTCAAGGTTCGCTGTGACAGTTGAGAGTCTTTTTTTGTCGGAAGTAAAAGAATCGGTAATGCGAGGTAAAAATGGTCTTTACACAAGCTTGGTATAGGTTTCAGAAAAGGCTTGGTTAAGATTTTTTTTACCGCTTTGTTTCAATGGAACAAACGGTCGCTGTGAAAACTCGAGGGAAATATGGAGGGGATGGAGACTCTTTCTATCTCTCTTCATTTCTCACTCGTGTTTGCGTGCTTCGCCGTCAAAGGGTTCGCGATGGCGAGAAAAGACTCCGCGTACGTTCTCGCCACCTCCTCGTCCGTCATTGAAGTCACCGTGTGTGCGGCTCAAGTTTCGTGTACACCTGTCGAATATATCCGCTCGACAGACGAGCTACAGGTGCAACAAATCTATTCGGGTACATTCAAAATCTACTTCATATTTTTTATCTGATCCAGAAAAAAAAATTCATGAAATCGTTTCAAACATTTTTGTTTCTTTTATTTTCTTTCTATATTACGCCAGATTGTTAGATATGATTTGAAATTAAATTTAAAAAATGTATATTTATAATTTATATATCGCGATGGAAACACTATAATAAATTTGTGAACTCTAATTAAGTTCTGAAATGATTTTAATTCGAGTGAAAGAATTTATAAATTCAATTGCTCAGCACTCATTGTTTCAAAGATGATTCTGTAGTTAGTTAGTTAGGTCGGTTTCCTTTCGTACAGCTTCTAGCTTTAATCACGATATTCCCTTCCATTTAGAACCGTCTATTGCCATGGTTCATTCC
>JAPYYX010002415.1:0-17307 GCA_030522605.1 Cremastinae sp. B BG-2022a | reverse complement strand
TAATTTATTTTTAATTGTAAGCTTTTATTCCAATTTAAAATAAAATAAAATTTTCAATTAAAATTTCATTAATTAATAATCAATAAATAATTCACAAAAATAAATAAATCGATTCAAAGTTCGATGAAAGTGACAGATATCGATTCCACTGTGCTCTGTATTGTCCGAAAAGTCTTTGAAGTGTTTACATTTTTCTTTAACGAACGTATATAAAATTTTATCGAATGTAGAAACAACACTTGTTCATAGGCACTATCGATATCAAGTGTTGAACCGCTTGGGGGGAGAGCTCGTGTAATAGAGAGAAGAGGAAAGACAAAGAAGAACTTTTATTGGCCATCTCTGACGGGGAGAGTCGCATCTGCTCGCTTTCCTGGCTCGTTGCATTGTTTACGATCTCGGACTTGGAAGCTTCGAAATAATACCAAAAGGAACTAACTACACACATATACATATACATACACAATACATACACACACATAAGATTCTTTATTTTATTCGCACAGACATCGAGAAATGTTCACGTGCATGTTGATACGACAGTTAAATACGTAAGTACTCGTCGCTCGCACTTGAGCCCTGAATGCGACGTAAAGATAGTTTGGAAGGCATTGACTACAATGCACACGAGAATTCAATGCAACTCTAACTAACGACCGGTCCTTCAATCGAAAATCTCACTCGTCTAGTTCACAGAAGCTTTGTTTAATCTCTCTCTCTCTCCCTCTCTCTCTCTCTCTCTCTCTACATTTCTCCTTCTTTCACATTTTATTCCTGTATTTTAGATCCTCTCTCTTTTATATCTGTAATAAAAAGCGTCAGAGTGACATTTTGAGCGTTTGAAAAATGTTAATGCAATGTCGTTTAAGGAATTTAATTCATTCGTGACAAATTAGTGAAATTAGATCTCACATTTTGGCCATTTGCTACATTAATTTTAAATTTGGAACGAGAGTAGCTTTTTTAATGTGTTCGATAAGCTTTTTTAAAATAATCTCTCGAAAATTTTGAATATCGTATTTTTGAAAATTTTGAATATCGTATTTTTGATGACGTTTGATAAGTAAATAATGGTTTCGATAATTCATTTTAATTAATTATTAAATCTAACGAAAGAATTTTTTTTGTCAGTGTGTTCGATCTTATTGGAAATGAAATATTGATGTATATAAAAGTAAAAAGCGTCACGGTGACACTTTGGCCATTTCCTACATTAATTTTAAATTTGGAACGAGAGTAGCTTTTTTAATGTGATCGATAAGCTTTTTTAAAATAATCTCTTGAAAATTTTAAATATCGTATTTTTGATGACGTTTGATAAGTAAATAATGGTTTCGATAATTCATTTTAATTAATTAATCAATCCAACGAAAGAATTTTTTTTGTCAGTGTGTTCGGTCTTATTGGAAATGAAATATTGATGTATAAAAGATAGAAAAGTATATACCAAAAGTAATAAAATCCATAATTGGAGGGACATTTTATTTTCCATGTCCGCGTTATCGTTTATCTGTCGTTCCGTCCGATCCTCGGTATCGAAATTAAAACGAAGCGGACTACCGCGGGGGACTCGGGCTTAATCTATGATTGATCCATTCTCGGACGTAATGTCCATTAGCGTCGAAGAGTGGAGGCCACTCCTTTGTATCCTTTCTCCCGAACGAAATTTATTTAAACGCTCGATTCGTGGGTGGATCCTGCACATTTATCGTTCGCATTATATTAAAATATATGTCACGAATACATAATTCCAGAAATATTAAACCGAGAAGAGACTTTTGAATTACTTTATTAAAATTTATTATTTTCGTCATTCTTTTTTGACACGTTCTATATTTTTTGATCCTTGTCAATTCGACTTTGAAAAATTTCTTTGATTCAATTTTTTTAAACCTTAAAATTTGAAATGCACCGGATGCTCCAGTGGTGCATTTACTGGACACATCAACAATTTGAAGAGGACTGAAAAAAAAATCAAATCTCTTGATCTAGGATGATTTCAGATATTTGTTACGTTTATAACAAATTTTGTAATTTTTTTATTATAAAATATCCAAAAATGTCCAAATTCGAAAAAAGTGAAATATTTCAAGTGATTCGACATTAAAAAATTATTTATAACTTCATCTTGTTAACTTGGAATTTATTTTATTTTATTTTTTACACGTATTTTATTTATCGGTTTTTTATCATTCGTTTTAAAAACGTGACGTGATTCAACGTTTAACTTATCCAACATTGTTCTGTTTCGAAACACCGTTTTATTTGTCGCGACGTCAATCGTAAAGTCGGGAGGTTAATAATTTACATCGCAGGGGGTATATATTACGTTTTTATGACGCGTTGAAAAATTCGATGGCAGGCAATGACAGGATCAACTACCGAGTCACGTGCCCGTTGGACGTGTACGCTGCGTATATTTTATTTCATTTTTGTTTCAAAAGCTCGTCCTGCGATTTCTGCGAACTAACGCGCAAGTTGGAGTGACAGATGATCGGACACGAGGGAACGCCTTTGCCCGCCAATTTTGCACACATGTAAAAATGTGAAATATTTAGACGAGAGAGAAAAAGGAAAGAGAAGAGAGAAAAAAAATATATACATATATACATTTACAACATACAAAAAAAAACGGGAAAAAGAACGAGGAAGCTACGCACTCGGGTTGGCCAATTTGTCGATGCCATTGCCCCTCACTTTTCCTCCCTGGCGTAGAGGAAAACTCTCCACCAAGTTCTTCGTACTCCGAACGAGTTATCGATCCTCTCGCCTCATCCCCCGATTCCCTGGAATTCGAAAATATATAGCATGAATTTTCACGCGTATGCGGAAAAAAAATAGATTAAAAATAAAACGGCGGAAAAAACAAATTCCAAATACTCGCTCGCTGATATAATCCAGATTTGAATAATTTGATATACCGACGAGGGGGAAAAAAAAGTCGGTCACGTTTTCCAATTTCTCGATTAGTTATAGGTACTATTTTTGAAATGATAATCAAGTAGTGTGGGAGGGGGGGCAAAATGGGATACTAAAGAAGAATTTCCGATTCCAAGGGTTTAAATATGCTGAATCTTTTGTTTTTTAATCAAAATTAAAGGAAAATTTTCAGCTGAAATAAAATTTTCATGAGAAAAAAAAATTTTTTTAGCGGTCAAAATGGAGTACCTCTCCAAAAAGTACGAAAATTTTTTTTTTTTTCGTAATTTGTCAAGTTATTATAAGCTTTTATGTCTTATTTCAAGTAATTAATTAACGATTTATTTTAATTTTTGCTTAAATGTGTTTCATTACCAAAGAAAATGTTCTTTTTCGATCTGCTATGTTACTCGATTTTGAGCTTTAATTTTTGTTTAAATGTGTTTCTAAATCACCAAATATAATGTTCTTAGCAAATAAAAGACTATTTGATATTAAATTTTATCAAATTATGAAATATTGAAAATTTTGACCAAATTTTTGGGGTACTCCATTTTGCCCCCCCCCCCTTACCCTATAATGTTATTTTATTAAGTAAATACTCGATAATGACAAATATTGTAATTATTTATCACTTCGACGTTTGCTCTCGAAATGTTTTGATCCCTCGAGAGAGTGTAGATTTTTCCACTCGATCGAATTTTCTCTCGGAACGATCCGAGTGAATTTCCGTGCCAGGCTCTATTTTAGGCCTCGAGATCGCTCGTCCGGAAGTGCGTTTTGGGATAATCGTCGCTTCCTGCGTCCAGGAACGCGAAATAGAAGGAAAAGAGGTTTGAAGAGAGCTGGCCGACCGAGCACACGAGCGTTGAACGTCCGAGCTGTTTATAACCTCGAAGGAATATCATGTGTATACATATATATTCCACTCTATATTCCACTCTATCTCTATCATACATATACATATATCTATTAGTTTTATATATAGTCGTAATAAGAGCACAACTAGCCGTGCGTGTCACCAGACGAGTACGTTTGGTCCCCTGAGCTCGAATCGGCCTACATACGTACAAATTAATTTTTCAATTTTCTTATCGTTAACTCATCACCCACATTTTTAAAAAATATTCTTATAATATTCGAGCGAACGTTGAAACACGATAGAAAAATATTTTTGAAAATTTAAATTTCATTGACACATATGTTAATATTCTTATTTTTATTAAACTTGTTTATATTTAGGATTAAAAAATGCGAGTGGTATGGAAAATTTGTAGGATATTTAATGGCGTTTTTTCTCCTTTCTTTCGAAGCTCTTTTACTGCACGTAAGTAATTGCGAGTGTACACAGAGAGTGAGTGTATATATAAGTAAACATGATAGAGAGAGAGAGTCAAGACGAGGGAAGAGCAGCGAGAGGAAAAGGGCTTCAGCGTAGGTGAATCTGCACCCAGAGATAGAGAAAGAGAGAGGAAGGGAGATGAAGAGATGAAGAGATGTGGTACGACGTGCCAGCCACAATTACGTTGAAATAGTGCTTCCGGCAGAGAAGAGTCGTCGGCCAATGTACTCTCCTCTATTCTCCATTCTCTCTCTCTCGCTCTCTCACTCTCACCTTCGTTCCCTTTTGCCACACTAAAATGTCTTTCACCCTCCCAATTTCCTATCTCCGTGCCATTTTCTATCAACAATTTCTCCCTCACATTTTTTCTCACTTGACTTCCCGACCTCATCACCACGATGATACTCTTTTCATATATTTTTTTAAATTAAAATAAAATACCCTCAGATTCATTTATCTTCAAACCGTAGTATTTAATTTTTTTTGCGTTTTTTGAATTTATTTGTTTATACATTTATAAAAATAGGACTTGAGATATATAAAATTCTTTGGGAAATATATTTCTTTTGAAATAATTGTGTTTTTCATACAAGTTTTTATTTGGGAGGCATTTATTAGGAGGAATTGACCCTATTTTTAAAATGGTAAGAAAAAGTTGTAATTTTGTAGACTTCTTTGAAAATGGCTAAAAAATCCTTGTGCCAAATTTAAGAATGATTCACTAAATGGTTTTAAAGTTATGAACTTTCAGACTTTTGAAATTTAATATTGTGTCTTATGGGAAATTCATAAAACGTTCTAAACATAAACAAAAAAGGTAACAGCTCCGTAAAATTTTTTTTACATCTTTCATATTAGTGTTCAATGCTAATTCCAAAATTTGAAAGCATTTCACTAAAATTTTTTATTTTAATTGCTCAAACAATGTTAATTGTTAGAATGGTTTAATTAATAATCGAAAGTTGTTAATCGAAATTGCAGCTAATACACAAAAAATTCAGAACCCTTTCAAAAGTCTAGAAAGTGAAAAATTTGCAAATTTTCGTTCTAAAAATACTTTTGACATGGATTTTACCTACCATGCATTCCTCCTTGAAGCAATGTTGACACTTATGGATATAAAATTAAAATAAAAAATTTCATGTTAACATTAATTTTTGAGATTTTTGGCTCGAAGATGAGTCTTGAAAGTAAATAGTGACGAAAGCTGCCAGATTTCGGGAGGCTGAAGGGAAAACAAAATATATTTCTCTTGTTATTGGTTTCGTTGCGGAGACGGTTCGGACGAAACACAGCTGGGCAGAGTTCGGTTTCCATCTCGCACTTTCGTTAAAGTGCCCCGCGCTCGTCCGCGGTGATTTTATTTTGCTCGTGTGCCGCGTGTCGCGTTTACTCAAGATCACGACGCTGAAGACGTACGGAGAAAAAAGACGAAGAAGAAGCAGGAAAAAAAGAGAAGAAAAAGAGACAGAAAAGGTACGAGCGAAAATTTCGAATCCCAAAAATATCCGTTTCAGATGAAAATCTTTCGCGTTCCCTCTTCGCATTTCCATTCGCGGGACTCACTAAGAAGTAAAAGAGGAGAATAAAAACTCGCTTTCTTCTTTTCCGAAATAAAAAATCGCTCCTTTCGACCGTTGAAGAGACGAAACGCTTCTCTGTCTCGGTTTAATGAACCATTTTGAAAGGCGATTCTTTTCCATCCGTTCTAAAGGACCTTTTTCCCTCTTTGTTTCCCTTTTTTCGGTCCATTCACTCTCAGTGCGCAATTTTACCCATATTTTCTCTTTTTTATCTCTTATTTTTCCATTTTTGTCTCTCGACAAAAATAAAAAAAAACAAAGCACCATTTTTTTACACTCTCGAACGACATCAAACCAATTTATTGTTTATCTTTCATTCTCAAGCGAGAGTTCTTTTTATTCCAATTTTTAAATATATTTTTCACAAAAATAATCGTTGATTGTGCATTCAAGATTTTACGTCCGTTTGCAAAGACAGGTGGGCTCGTATGGTGGATAACAGAGAAACGTTTCTGTCTTCCATTCACGAGAAAATAAATGATCTTTTACATAGTCTCGATCACGAGTTCCCCTCGCTTCCTCTTTATACTTTTATTCTTAACATTATTTTTTACGCGTCCGATCTCAAGTACCATTACAATATGTATATATATTTGCGGAGATATTTTACCAGCATTGTTACCAATGAAAGAGAGAAAAGAATTTTTCTTTCGTTTTCGGAACGGCTCGACGTGTGTTTGCAAAGGACGAAGTGGACTCCCCGTTGGTTATGTGTACGCTTATACCTGCCGATACAACCCCCGTGAAACGAGCGTGAAAGCTTCTTGTTAAGGAGAAATACGAGAATAAAGAGAGAGAAAGAGATCCACATCGTACATAATACGAAATTCTTCTTGCTCATTTTATTTTTATACAGAGTGTCCTCGAGTTAATATCAAATTAACAGAAATTGAGGAGGGGATGAGCAAACGTTTTCTAGGGATTTTTTTTATGATTAAAAATTTGAAAAAAATGTTAAAATCAAATTTGAATTATCTGATCAGTGAACAGGAGAATTCTTATCACTGTCAATCGAAGTGCCAATTTTTACTTGGTTGAGTGTGTAAAATTTTCACGATTTTTGTTACAAAACACCAGATATGTGTTTTTATTAAATTGATTCGCATTTTGTATGTAATTTAATTACGTATTGTGTTTAAACTTACGAATTTTACACGTTTTAACGTGTGTAAAATGTGACTACAACACGTAAATTTACAGTGAGACTTGTTTAAAATGTTAAGATTGATCGATGACAATTTATTGAATTACCAAACGTCATGAAATTTTATTTCAAAAAATTTCATTTTTGGCGAGTAATTGATAATTCGTAACTCGCATGACAGATGAGAAATTACTTTATATAGAGATTTTATCTCATCATTTTTTGGGAATTTTCATTTATTTTTAGTTTCACGGACTGAATTTTGCGACACCTTGTACATTTTGCGGTTGGAATTGTGTTTTCTCGCAGCTCGCTCTTCCTCTGTATATCTGGCCATCTTTTTCTCTTT
Organism: Cremastinae sp. B BG-2022a; assembly: GCA_030522605.1. Classification (NCBI taxonomy): domain Eukaryota; kingdom Metazoa; phylum Arthropoda; class Insecta; order Hymenoptera; family Ichneumonidae; species Cremastinae sp. B BG-2022a. The sequence goes on along the minus strand of JAPYYX010002415.1, from coordinate 9,970 downwards.
TAGTCCTCGTTATACAGAGACGCTTCTGGATTCCATCGAAAAAATGTTCCTTTTCTCACTCTCTGGTCCTCTTCCTTTTCCTTTTCTGTTGGAATTGAAAATTATGTACGCCCACAACGCGCACTTTTACGAACACTCCGGACAATAATCGTGTCGAAAAAAAAGAGACGAAAAAATGTCCATTGTATCTTGGAAAGAATATGACGTTTCAGTAATATTTCGGGAAAATTCTTAATAAGTCAAAAACTTATATTTCGCTTTGAAAAACGTGAAAGCGAAAATTTCAGTGAGGGAGGAGAAGAATGGGAAATTAGTCGCATGAAGAACCTTTTTGAAATACATTTTGATGAAACGAACGAATTTATTCAAATTTCCAAATATAATAACGTCCATGAAGAACATTTTTAATTCAACGTAATAAATGTTTAATTTTCCAGTTTTAACATCAACGATGTTTAAAAAAAAATTAAAATTGAAACAAATTTTATATATTCCTCTTTTATATTTTTTCATTCTCTTTTCAACTTTTTCAAAACGCTTTTCAAAAAACGCGCATTACGTATACGTTTCTCTTTAATTAACAGCTGGTTTGCGCACCAATTTGCAGGATTTTTTTCCCCCACTAAAAAAAAGAAAAGAGCGAAACGAGAAAAAATATGGAAAACTTCGTGTTGGCAAAGAAACAATAAAATTCTCAGCACGAAGAGCTCTAACTATGCCCAATTATTTCGATTCGAAAAAGCGAGGGGTGAAGAGAAAAGGGAGAACAAAAAAACAAGAGGACGAAAAGAAAGAAAAGAAGATAGACAGGATCAGGAAAAAAAACCAAAACGATGAATAGAAGCGTCGCTCGAATAACAAAATTCGGCATTGAACGGTGGCGATCCCTCCAATTCGAGGCGCATCAGAAAATCGCAAATACAAAATTCTCATATAGACATACAGAGCTTTACATAAATTCGATGTATATATAAAATACAGTAACTGGATACAATATAGTCTATTTTCTTCCGCCATACGTGGAACCTGGAAGCGCAGGACGAAAATGTATTCGAGGAGAAAAATAAAAGGAGGCTCGGCGAGGAAGAGTAAAAAAGGGAGGATGGAAAGAGAGAGAGAGTGAGAGGGCAGAGCGAAATAGTATACGATCGATGCCCGATACAGCGAGCTTCACGAAATGTTCACAAGGGTGCGCTCTTTAGGGGAGGAATATATAGAGAGAGAAAAAAAAATGAAATTCAATCGCCTTGTCTTTCCACTCACGGATTGATCGAATCTCCGAACTTTCGGATAGAAAAATAAACATGTACCGTACCTATGTACAGGGTGTCGGAAAAGTTGACTCCGGTAATGACAAAGTTCGATCCGAGATTAAATTCCATGAAGAAAACTTTATGGCCATTTTTTCGTCCGGGGCGATTCTCCGGAGTTATCGGGTATTGGAGTTTAGCGAACGTACGGCTGGATGTGTGTACGATCATAACTTTCGTTATGGATCAACTTGGATAATTCTTATCTGCGACGATATATGGAGAAATTATTTCGAACTTTGTTTCAAAATTGTGCTTGGAATAATTTATTTTGTTCATTTTTTTAGACACCGTATATATGTATATATAAATATATATTTATATATCCATTATATTTCTGACTTTTTTTTTTCAAAATTTCGCTTCGAATGTCATGAATTTGTATTTTACTTTTTAGACACCCGGTATGCATTTTTATGTGCGAAATTTGTAAAAAATGTATACATGGAGCGAACACGAGGTTTTTGTTCGCGATATCAATACATACAAGGAATACGTAATCGACTTTTGCAACAAAACGAAATATCGAACGTTGCATGGAAACTTTTCGTCGGTGTATAAATATGTTTGATATCATTTGTGCACTCGGAACAGCGGATATTTCCTTCCTCGCTCTACGATTTTTTTCCGATGAATTCGATACTTGTTTCGAGATTCAACCGAAATTATACGATATCCCAATGCGAATTGGAGTTATAAAAAAATGAAATTTCAAAGCCATATCGCGTATATGAGAGTGCACCAAAGAAGTCTATATCGATTTTATTCCGATATTCCGTGGTGACCTGGTTATTTTAGTACGGTCAATTGAAGTCGCGTACGTTTTTATGTTTCGGTTTAATATTTATTCATCCCCGTATCAACTTTTATCGGACTCTCCCGGTGCAATTATATCCATACGGTATCATTTTTCAAGATTGTTTTTTACATTTTTTATATACTTCATCCCGGACCGTTTCCTGCTCTTGAAATTCATCCTATTTTCCTTACCCTCCGATCATTAATTTTTCTCAGGAAACCGAAATAAATTTGAGGATATTCGTTCATCCCGAGTAGAGTAAAAAATTCACGAGCGGATTCAATATGTCCTGAAAATTTATTGATCACGACATTTTCATCGAGTTGAAGATAATTGTTAAATTTATAATGGAGCATTCGACTTTTCGAGACCCGACGTGTAATCCTGAAATATCTGTCATAAATTCACAATTAAAATTGTCGTAAATCAATCAGCAGATTAAGAATTTTTACGTGTTGTTGAAAAGAGCTTGTTCTCAGTGAAATTTTGTTCTGAAAGCTTCACGAACCGTTCAGTCGACAGGAATAAAAAGTACCGAATCGAGGATACGAATTACTGAAAAAAACTCTCCGAAATTTCTTGTTTCCCTTTGCAATGATGATTTTCTTTTCGTAATCATGAAAAATAAAATAAAGTTCTCAGTCCTCTCGTCCCGAGATCGGTTCAGCGTTATGTCAGTGGAAGAGAATTTTCTTCAACTTCTCCCTCCGCGGTCCATTCGGGATCTCAAAAGGGCAACAACCATCGGATATCTCTTGGGAGAAGAGCGGAGAGATAAGAACTTATTCGTCGACCCGAAGTGATGGGTTTGACGACAACGTCGACGGTCCGAATCTAAAGGATGCTTTCTTTTTTCCTCTTTAGACCTCCGTCGCGAATATATTTATATATGTTTTTTTATCGTGAAATTGGCCACGGAAAGTTCTCGACGAAGAGCGAACAAGAAAGAAAAAGAATAGCATTGCAGGAAAAAGAACAAGAGCGTGGACAAGCGTATAATTCACAGAACAATCGTGACTCTCTCCGCACATACTGGATTAGATTTACTGGGGCAGATTCAACTTGCGGTGTACCGAAGGTGTTGACTTTCAGCCCAGTTTTTTAGTTTGCGATGTACTTTTTCACATACCGGGTGTCCGAAAAATAAGTACCAACGACTTAACACACTAATTCAGGACTCAATTCTGAGAAGAAAAGTCCCCAGGCATTTTTTTGTACGACCAATTCCTGATGAGATATCAGTCGTTGAAGTCGAGCCAATGAGACGCAGCGGAAAGCTGAGTCCGGATTGGTTGAGCTTCGTTCGCCGATAGCTCGTCACTGGTGCGTCGGATCGAAAAACGCCTCAGGACTTTTCGTTCAGGAATTTCATCGAGAATCTTGTGGTCTTCATTTTTTTCGTTTCATTTTGGACACCCTGTATATGAAAATGTATGTACACGTTGAATGGGCAAACGCAGGACACGTTTTGCACCTTCCACCCCAGACATAGTTATAGACTGATACTATAAGGACTATAAAAATGGCTGCTCACGTAACACCTTCCAGTACCGTGCGCTCTCATCTTACAAAACGTGTGGTCACCAGCCTCTGACCCGACACACTGATTTCGCCGAGGTATCACTATCCGTTTCATCGATTTTCTGCCTAACCTTAGAATGAGTTTTGATAAATGGCCAACAACATTTTTAATATTTTCATCGCTTTTTATGAACTTTTTTAAATAAATTTTTATAAATTTTGTTTTAAACTAGGAAAATTTTAAATAAAATTTCGATTTTCTACCTTTTATCATTACGTCTACTGTACCTGAAGTGTTTTCAAAAAACATTCAAAAGACGTAAAATGTTTCCATTCCTCCATGGTATGAAAATTTTATTTCTCAATTGTAAAAAAAAATGAATTAATAATCCGCGGGACAGGATAAAAATTGTTCGCCAAAACTACAAAAATGTTAAAAATAAATCGCTTTGAATAAAATTGGTATCGTGCTTCCTTCAAGAATGGAAGAATCAGTATTCGAGCGAGACACATTAGAAGAGGCGAAATAAAAGCGGCGAGTCGGAAATCATGAAGGAATCGTGTCGCAGCTTGCAAAACCGAGATAATGCGATACATTTTTCTTATGCTCACTGAAATACGTGCACGAGCGAGCATCAGTGGAAAACACGATTATCATCATCGCCATTATTATTAGCATAAAACCGTGACGGAGTATGAATACGAAATGGAAGCAGCGTGTGTATCGAGAAAGAGGAAAGAATACTGGAGATTTTTACACAATTTTCTCGTACATTTTTTCGTAAAGTATAAACGACGAAGCGGTCAGAGGAGGGAAAAAAGAAATGTAGCCATGAATTTATTCCGGATACTTTGAAAGTATCAAATGAGACACGAACAAGAAAACGATTTTTTTTCTCCCATTTCGCTCACGCTAAGAGATTCAACTTTTCCTTGACGATGTAAATGAGAAAAAAATGGTAAGAGGGATCCTAAAAAGAGAAAATGCGCGAAGGAATCATACATGGATTAAAAATAGTAGGAAAATCGTAGAAACGTCGTTCTATACATTTTTCATCGCTCCTCACGACAGATTTATGCAAAAATTGAAAGAGAGTCGCGAGATCGTAAAATCTAGACGTCTTGCATCTGGAAGATTGAAGACAGAAGGATGGAGACGTCCTCCATCCGGGTGTGTTTTCCAGCCCTCGTTTATTTCCGGTTGTCTTACTCCTAGTGATTTTTCTTCGACAAAGGAGACAGAAAAAGAAATTCGTGTAATGAAATCCTGAGGATGTCTCGAACGAAAAAAAATGAAGAATCAACATGAAATTTTGTTTTGATAAAAAACGATATTAAAAAAATGAATTCAAAAAGTGAGCAAAAGTTATGAGAAAATTAATAAAATATGTTAAGACTCGAATTCGATCAATTTACAAAAATAGATTTTTTCTGAACTTTTTTTTACCAACAATCATCAATGGCATTATCATTTGTACCATGTATTAAAGTGATGTGTAATTACAATTAACTAGATAAATAAAATCACAATTAAAAAAAGTTAAAAAAACATTTAAAAAAGTTGACTAATCATGAGCAATAATTTCGATATACATAGTGTAAGAAATATAACAAAAGCTACATCGAGAAGCGAGTGAGCGTGTCAGAGAAGGCGTTGACGTTGGTATGGAAGTAAAAAGAAGAGAGCTGATAAACAGATAAAAAATATTGATCGAATTGAACGGCCGCATCAAATGTTGTAAAAGTTGAATAAAAAATTTTAAAAATTTGTTTCTTAATTTTTCTTACTATTAAATAATAATCGACCATCCTCACAATAGTCATTACATTTGTTGATTCATCTGTTATACATTTTACTGTATAAATGTTATACTAAAGAGTTTTTACAAAAAAAAATAAAATAAAATAAAATGAGAGGAAAAGGTGGAGTTCGGCTTGAGCATGTTGACGATGGGGAGAGATTGAAGAGGCTCGATGATTTTCCTTCCGTGAGATGGAAACTGATGTGTGTCTGAGTTTGTGATCAAGACTCGTGAAAGCGTGATGCGCGAAAGATCTCTCGAAACGGCAGAAAAGAGAAAGAGGAAAAGAGGAATGAGAGAAAGAGCGATTCAAAGGAGGTGCGAGGAGAAGAGTCTTTCCGGTGGAAAAACTTGTCTCCCTTCCGGATAGAAAATATCAAAGCACGAGCCGCGGACCCTTCTGTCATTTTTTCTCCATAAATACACGGATACGATCTACGCATATACGTATTTATAAAAAAATAAATAGACACGCGACCCTCGTGTCCCCTTATTAAAGGCGTATTTTTACGTTTATATCTTTTCCTCCCATTTTCCTTCCCTTTTCACATTGCTTAAACATTTCCTTTCGTTCCATTATTATTATTATTATTCAACTCTAAAAAAAATGAAAATATTCTTTTAAAATTCTCTTAAATCTCCAATTTATTTAAAATCTTATTAAACGAGACTCAAAAATTAAATCGCAAAGAATTGAAATTTGAAGTTGAACTTAATCATCGTTCCCGGAAAATCTTCATGCGAGTTTTCTCCCTCTCTATATAGCCAGATCCGGGAAATTTGGGAAAAGTGTATTTCTACGGTTTTTGAGCTCCTGTGGCTGCTTCCCTGCCGAGGAGGGAGAAGAAAAAGGAGAAACTCGCTACGGCTCCGGTAACGTCTGGAAATTTTTGCATTGTCGTCACGCGCGCAATCTTATTACGAACACACGTGGTGTAATATTCTCCTTGTGGAAAAAGGAAGATGGGGGAGGAAAGAGAGAAAAAGGAGAGAGGAAAGCTCATTCGAGAGGCTTCGAAGCTCATCTCTCGCTTCTCTCCTTTCCTTCTCTCATCTCTCTCTCTCTCTCTCGACTCGCGAGTTTCTTTCCTGCAAACTTTCACGGCTTCGGGAACGCCAAACATCAAGATTTTTTTTTCTCCCTTCTATTTTCTTTTATCTCTCTCTCTCTCTTTTTTCGTCACATGACGTACCTCCAGCTCGGATTGTTAAGATGCGACACTGTCTTCCGGCTTGAAATGATCGAACGCCATCAAAAACTTTTTCCTTCCCAATAACCTTTTTCTGGTTGATACGTTTATCCTCACTCAATTTTCCTTTTTTTATCCGGAATTTTTTTCCCCTCTGTCCACTTTTCTCTCGCTCCTCGCAATCTCGAAAAAAAAGTTTGCTTTTCATCATCCCCGATGGATGAAAGGAGATACCGAACGATTTCGCTCTACCGCGAATCAAGCCCGAGGGACATCGGCTTTCTCAATCATCATTATTTATTATTGTTGTCAATCAATATTACTCATTCACAAACTTTATTATTAGAGTATTGATACAAAACACGTTATTGATATCAAAAGACCCCCAAAGAAACGAAATAAAATGATCTTTTCGTCTCAACACTGAGACATGTATTAAAGATTGAGGCACAATTGATTTTTGTCGTAGTAATTCGTTATTATCATAGAAAATTCAATAGGTCTTGATTTGAAATTTTAATCCTTAATTTCTAACCAATTGAGGCGGTTGATCAAGTATTCTGTATTCAAATGACAGTCCGCGTAAAAATTTTTTGAAAAAGTTTCTTTTTTCCGTTTTGGATCACAGGAAAAATAATTGTTACTACACTTCAAAATATTCCACCGAAAATTACTGTCGAAAAGTTATCAGGAGAATAATATTCAAGATAAAGTTGATCAATTGACTTCGTCGTCATCAGCTGGCTTTTCATGGCATCGACATTTTCACGTTTTTTCGCATTAAATCGCGTTTTTATCAAAAATAGTTCGGTAACATGCATTTTTTAAGACTCTAATGGAATCTCTGATGTTTAGTTGAGAAAAAAATCGAAAAACTTTAGATCTGTCTAATCCAGAAATGTACTTAATCTTCAATTAAACGCGTTTATTTAGCATCGCGCCATAAGACGCTGAACAAAATTCTCACATTTCGAAATTAAATTTCTCAAAAACTCGGTCGGTCAGACATACCTATTTTCTTCTAATATGTCCAGTTTCATCTAAATCATAATATATTTTAAATTCAGATTTTTATCTAATATCATCGATATTCAATCAACCCCCTTGACATGAACAAAGCTTGTAATGAGTTGAATGTTCGCTCGTTAAATATCGAAATGTCGACTGTCCATTGCGCGATTCCCTCTCCAATTCGATTACCTGTGCGATAGGGATTAATTGAGAAGGTGAGCACGAGGCTCTCTTCTCTTGTGTCTCGACGATTGAAGAAGGAGCGTCTCTCGTCAAGGAAATAAAATTTTGATCATCGAAGAATCGGTCTCGCTCATTCATTCCTCATATAAGTAAAATTTATCCCTTTCACCCTCAAATCAATAAAAATACAAAAGAAACACAAAATAAAAAATAAAGACAAATATAGTTAAAAAATAAAATATAAATGGAGAAAGTATTAAAATAGAATCAATCCATTACAAGCTGTGTCAACTTTTGGTTTTTTGCTTTAAATTCCTTTGATGCAAATTTACTAAACCCAGAAGAGCCATCCGCTATCCTCGTATCATCTGAATCCTCCGGAGAGAATCATTCGTCGAGTCCCATAATTACGTACCCAACGAATGAACAATACACCATCGGACCGCAAATCCGCAAGGAAATGTTTTTTAACGACGTCCTCGCATCGGTTTGCTGCGAGCATACTCAATAATGGTAAATACACGTTCGCGTTCAATTCACGGGCACATCATTAATGGGACAAATCATTAAACGGAAGGAAATTGTATATTGCCAAATAACGGAGTCTCAGAGTTTCGTAATAATGCTCCCCCGCGGGGGTTTACCTTCGGCGAGGGTAAATCCTACACGTGTACGTACAGTATCCGAAGCCAGAAGCTAACTCATCGGGAGAGCGGCGACATTACACGACGGCGGACCACGTGTGTGTCGTTCCTTTTAGCACACGGGGAGAGTCTTGGCCAGAGAGACGAGACGAAAAGGAACGTGACAGGAATTTCTAATGGAATTTCCCAACAGTACATCGCGTCACTCTCTTTTCTCGATTTTTCTTCATTTTTTTTTTCTAACCTCGATTTTTTCCCTCTCCCTCTTTTTTAACCTGTTTTTCATCTCTCTCTCTTTTCCTGCTTGGGAATTTCCGCTGTCACGAACATATTAGTCGGCCCTTCACGACTCGTTAACGAGTGTCACCGGAATCGTCGCAGCGAAAACACACTCGTTACGTACATTCGGGATTACATCGATACTTTTTTTTCTCGTAAATTGCTTATTTCGAAGCGGTTTTTTCATTTTTTTCCCCTTTTTTTCTAGTCAATTGCTCTAGGTACAGGCGAATCCCATGCACAGTTCCTGAATTTACAATCCTGTGGATTTTTATGCGCATATATATGTTCGCGTGTAGGTACAATTTATATATAAATCGACATGCAATCTTCGTATATGCGGATTCTACAAATTTCGAATTCCGTCCATCGTGCGCCCAGGAGTTGCACGATCATCCGTGAATCCGCACGTAAATCGAAATCACTCGGTCGATTCTCTCATTCGCTTTCTCTCTCTCTCTCGCTCGTTGTATTTTTTTTTCTCGATTTCGTACATCCACATGCGTGTAGTCGATGTCTCTACTATCTTTTTTTTTCAGCCGCTTTTTTTATCCTGTTTCTTCGCTCGATCCAGCCCTCGAATTGCTCGTGCGACTCTTCCGCTATTTTTCTTTCTCTCTCGATTTTCCAGCCCACATTTTTTTTCTTGCTCCATCTACCGCTCGTATACTACGTGCGCGCGTGCAGAAATATTGCGTCGGATCGAGCATTTGTTTCTGTTGAACAGCTTTTTGACTGAGAATTTTTCCAGCCTCGTTTTTACATGAAAGATACAAATTTTTGTTTATTTTTTTTAACTCATTTTAATCTCACGACTAAATTAAAACAAAGCTGTTCAAGAATTGAGCCAATACCGAACAAAAAAATGAACTTGCAACGTATTTAAATATATACAAGGTTATAATTAACTAATTTGTTTCTCGTAGAGTCATGTGGTCCAAGTGGGCGCACTTTTTTTTCGATCGTTATAAAATCGAAAATTTCAAGGAAAATGAAATTTCAAAAACACATTTAGTTCGAGTCTTTATTCATCTGCAACGTGTCAAACAAGAAAAATAATTTTTCCCAACTCATTTTGAGCAGTAGCAAAAATTAGAACTGTATGCAAATGCGCACAGTTACCCCATGGTGAGGGCAGGTGTGCGCACGAGTACGGGTATGGGTGCGCAGTACCGTAAACGATAGTTTGCTTTCTCAAATTACAATCTAATTGTTAATATCAATTTTGCAT
>JAPYYX010002414.1:0-32771 GCA_030522605.1 Cremastinae sp. B BG-2022a | reverse complement strand
TGTTTTTGGTGTGTTTTTATCTATGCATTCAGACAGCTTACTGTTGAACGAACAGATGAAATTTTCGCTTAGCTCTGTGTCTCTGTTCGTGTCTATGTATTGAGCCATCTCTTCGTTAATCTTTTCCATATTTGCCTTATGATATATAGGGATTTTGTTTTGAATAGAGTTAACATAATCGGTGTTGTTATGTAATGTGATCAGTATCGAAAGATGATCTGATCCTATGTCGGGCGTCGTCTTAATTTCTTTAATGTTCCTCTCAATGTTACGGGTAATAAAGATTAAGTCAGGCGACGTATCCCTATTATTAGGCATAATGAAAGTGCAAGGTGTCTTTATTTTAACGAAGTCGGATGAGTTTAAAAAGTCGGAAATTTGTTTGTTTTTTCTTGCGTTTGGATTGAAATCGCCTAAGAGAATTGCATATTTGTACTGCTTTGCTTTAGTCTATCGATACTATTTTTATTAAGATTCAAGTTTACTCGCCCCGGAATTCTCAACGCTCGTCCCTAGTCTCAGAGACCTCCCGGGTCGACTTTTTTTAAATCGACAAACTGTGATATTTCAAGTGTCTTCGTCGGAGTTTCCTCTTAGATTAACCGAACTTTATCATAACCTTCTACGAGTCTACCGAGAGATAATGATAATAAGAACTATTAAAACCAATATAATTTATTTAATGATTAATCAAATAAATATGTTCTAAACAATAAAATTTAGATTTTTGTTCTATTTTGTTGATGAAATACATAAAAAAATATTTTTTTTACGTAAAGAACAATAAAAAATAAGAAGTTCGATAATCTGTCAACTCTAAAAATTCCTGCACAACTCACGATCAGTGAACAGGAACAAAAATCGTGCCAAAAGATCGCCCAATTTTTTTTTGTGAAGATACCTTATAAAAGTTTCGAAAAAGAATTCAAGAAAATGTTGGACAGAAGGTGTACCCGCTAATGCAAAATCGAAAGTGTCGGATCGATATATCCAGTGTCAAATATCAGTCTCGTTTAATATTCCTCAAGTTTTGAGTTTTATACTGGTATATTGCAATATATCACACTATTCAAGAGTGTACGTGTATAAAAGCGACACGACGATAAGATTTAAATCAAGGTTAAATTTATAAGCAAATTAAATTTTTTCCACCTTCTCGTATTTTATAATTTATCGATTTTCTCTAAATTTATTAACTTTTAACCAATTGCGCGACTTGGAATCGTTTCGCATCGAATTCACCCGACAGACCGTCGATCGCGCATATTTGTCAAACAAAATCGTTGAAAATATGAGACGATCGGTTGTATCTGTAATAAGCTAAGCTCTCTTTCCATTTTGTTTAAATAAACTTGAAATAGTCAACGACAATCGAGACACTTGGCAAACTCGATCGGTAACCGTACACTCGAGCCGGAGTGTCGAATTGTACCAGGCGATGACGTTTACGCCTCGGAGAGACAGCGAGCGTGGAGGGCACGAAACACGCGAGATCCTCCGGACGCGTTCGACAAAAAATGAAGAAAAAAGAGAAAAAAAAGCATGGAAAGTCAAAGAGGGGACTGAGAAGCGTTCTAGTTGCGAGCATGAGAAAGTTTCTGTCACTTCGTTTTCTTCTTCTTCTTTCCATTTTTCTCTCTTTCTCCCTCTTTCGTCTGTCGCTTGGATAATGTTTGCGTAGGCGTCTCTCAGCCTGGTAAAACGATAAAGTCTCCGGATGATGCCGGGTATTGGGAGAAAGGAGAAAAAAAGGAGACGATATTTCGTAATGTCGAGCATGAAATTTGTTTGGACTTACCCAGTGTTGATTCGTGACGACTTCTCCGTCTCCACTGCCCAGACACTGTACACAGATACAATATTTTCATTAATTATCGTGGATCCATGGTTAACGTGAGATCAACGGATTAATGATACTTACGTCTTTCTTCCTCTTGACAGCGGCAGCACCTGATGAGTGAACAAAAAATGTTTTCACGTTTTTATTTACAATATTTTTCGTAGAAAATTAATTGTTATATTCATGCAAAAATATGATAAAATAGAAATAAAAATTATTAGCATTTTCTCTAAAATGAAAATTAGTACGTGTGATGTACAAAAGAATTATGTACCAAAGATTAAAAAATAAAATTGCAAATTTTGACTAAAATATAAATTATTTTTAGTACATTGTGTTATTTTTCTCCATTTCTTCTTAATATACAATCGATTATAAAATAAATTTACGTATAATTTTTGATACAGAGAAAGAATAATTATTCTAAAATAAGAATCCATTCTCGTACATTGAATTATACTTTTTGCTACCCCATAAACATTTGGTGCATTATCTCGTTACGATAATTTATGTAATGCAAAAAATGCTCTTGTCCAGAATACCAACTCGTACGTACAAAAAAATTATCGAATAAAGTAATTGATACTGATTGATATTCGTGAAGGAGAGAATAAAACGAAAGAATAAGAACTTACCAAAATAAAAATTATTGTAAAAATTAAAAATTGTTACAAAACAAATTTACGTATAATTTTTGGCACAGAGAAAGAATAATTATTCTAAAATAAAAATCCATTCTCGTGAGTTCAATTATACTTTTTGCTACCCTATAAACATTTCTTGCATTATCTCGTTACGATAATTTATGTGATGCAAAAAATGCTTTTGTCCAGAATACCGACTCGTATGTACAAAAAAAAATTATCGAATAATGTAATTGATATTGATTGGTATCCGTGAAGGAGAGAATAAAACGAAAGAATAAGAACTTACCGGCGGAGGGATTAGGCAATCGTGCAGTGTTTCCCGTTGGGGTTGCCGGATTCGACACGGGGGTGGGAGTTGTGACTGAGGGTGGAGGTGGTACGCCCCGTGTACCGAAGGGAAAATAGGGTGAGTCCGGGGGATAGGTCGCTCCCTCGGGGCCAACTCCGCCGCCACCTCCGCCGCCCGGCCCACCTCCTGGACCACCCGCCGTTGGTCCGAACCCGCTCCCGTATGTCTGAAACAGACGCAAAACAAATGAGTTATGAGACCGGGGAACGACGATCGCGTTCACGCTACGTTTCCCATCGAGCCACTACGATTATCAAGAGTGACGATTAGACTCGATCACCCGCTCCCTTTATTTTATTTATTTTCCTTTTTTTCTGCACTCTTCAATAAAAATTCAAAAAAATTAAATTAGCACTCGTTCCAACGAGGATATAATATTGTTAAAAAATAAATAAATTATAATGTATTCATTTTTTAATTATTTTATTATTATTTTTAATATAAAATAAAAATAATTATTTAAAAAAATAAACGTTCTTTTTCAAAGCTTTGTTTTCTTTCCACCATGCTTTGTTTTTTCTTTTATCAAAAATAAAAAAAGGTTTCAGTCGTTGTTTTCCTTGGATACGGATCAGACGTAAGAAAAACCCAGGATTAAAAAGAGTTTGTTTTCAATAAAAATAAGAATTCAATCTTATCAATTAACATCAAATAATTAGAATGTGTAAGTTTACATATTAAAAATTTGTATTACATTTACAGTGTGCTTCTGGACATAGAGTAACCACGTCTGTGAGAATAATTATTCTGGAGCATTTATACTGAATTCTCACAGACCTCGTCCAGAAGCTTCTTAAGGTTTTTCTGGGCTGATATTTCTCATTTTCATATCCATAGTCTTTTTCGGGTATTGAAATTGTTATTACGTTAACATTTTTACTCCTCGGATATGAGAATCTGACAGAGGAGCATATTTAAAGACTAACCGCTGAACAGATCTCTCTTTTTTGTTATTCGCCAGAACCAGACTTTTGTTCGATGTGTAAGAGGTAGAATTTCCAAGAAAATAATATATAGCTCTAATTAAATTCTTAGTCAAAGTATATTTCCATGTTGATACATTTGTCTTGTTCCTCGGAAGGATGACCATCGACTGCTCGTTACAGGACAATAACGAGAGTCTAACATTTTCTCCCACCATGTTCTGAATTCAAAAATCGTCGTTATGCTTGATATACATACGTACATACATACATACTCTCACAGATGACGATTTTCAAACAAATATTTTTGCTCAGTCCATTTGGAATATGAAAAAAAAAACGAGATCAAAATTTCGATACTCCCCCTCGCGCTAGGAATACCTCAATTTCAAAATCTTTTTTCCTCCTTTCGCAATGCACGAAAAAATTCCGTACCACGTGATTGAAATAAAAAAACATGATTAACTCGTGGCAGAGTGGGATCCAATAAATCAGCTGCGAAATCAATAAATTTGTTATCTGATGTGACTTAACGACTTACAGATTAGATAGTGCATCTCTCTCACATCGATGGTATCTGAAAATCTATAATACTCTGAACATTGATAGCTGGCTCTCGATTTATTTTTGATAACTTTTCGGTAAGCCACGTTTAATGAGAAGGATCATTTCGACGTAATTGCGAATGACGATGACAGTAAAAATTAATGAGACAGACCAAAGGTTTGGTGGAGAATAAAAATAAAATGTGCTCACCATTCCATTGTCCATTGCGGTGCCATACGGCGACTGGAAGCCTGGCTTTTCTGCAAAGAATAAAAAAAAGAACATCAGCATTGAGATAAAATAAAGAAAATTAAAGAAAAAAGAAATCAAAAAAAAAAAATTTTCCAAAAAATTTCCGCAGTCTGCAACTTTCGTATTTATCGTAGTCGAGAGAAACTGATAAAGAATTAATGAAAAAAAAATTCTCTCTTGCTCAGGATGCGTCTTAATAAATCAAGGTTTCCAGGATTCACGTTCTGTTTCTGTATTTCGCACGTGGAATACGAGATATCTTGCGGAATAACAGACTCTGAGATATAAAAAAGAGAGAGAGAAGAAAGGAATTGCAACCGCGCTTCTTTTTCTCAGTCACGAAGAAATCGATGGAATGGAGCTTCGAGGATTCATTCGATATTAATGTCAACCAACAACAAAATCCTTGAGCAGTGAACACGCTCGTGATACAAACTTATGGGAAATATGTGACCCGTTTTTTTTAACTTTAATTCTCTTGTACTAAATTTAGGCTGATGAAAAAATGAATGAAATCGAGAAAAAAGTGGGTAAATAAAAAATAGAAACGACCAAAATAATGATTAGTGATTGCAGTAATTTAAGAAATTGTATTTTGAGTGTTTTTGGGTAGTAATGGAAAGAGAATTATTCGAGACAATGACGTTACTAACGATGTGATATTAATATAATGTAACGTGATACTAACATAATACAAAGTGATGAGAAATTAATATAATATAATTTGATATAATGATAATATTAATGTTGACTATCAAGAAAATTCTTGAGCATTGAACTTTGAGCTTTCAACATCAAAACATTTTTTTACATGTCAACTAACAAATAATTCAATTTTTTAATAACCTTCGTCTTATTATGAAAAATGAATTGAATCGAGAAAAAAAATGATGAATAAAAAATAGAAAACGTTTGAATAATCATTGAGGATCGAAGTGAATTGAGAAATTAATATAATAATATTTAATATAATGATAATATTAATGTTGACTATCAAGAAAATTCTTGAGCATTGAACTTTGAGCTTTCAACATCAAAAATATTTTTTTTACATGTCAACTAACAAATAATTCAATTTTTTAATAAACTCAATCGTATAATAAAAAATGAATTGAATCGAGAAAAAATGATGAATAAAAAATAAAAAAAATTTGAATAATCATTGAGGATCGAAGTGAATTGAGAAATTAATATAATATAATGTGATATAATGATAATATTAATGCTGACTATCAAGAGAATTCTTGAGCATTGAACTTTGAGCTTTCAACATCAAAAATATTTTTTTTACATGTCAACTAACAAATAATTCAATTTTTTAATAAACTTCGTCTTATAATAAAAAATGAATTGAAAAGAGAAAAAAATTGATAAATAAAAAATAGAAAACGCTTGAATAATTATTAAGGATCGAAGTGAATTAAGAAATTGTATCTTGTGTATTTTTGGATCGTAAAGGGAAGAGGCGGAGCTCGAGAAAATGATATTAGTAACCGTTAGTGGCAGCAGCAGGAGGATAGTCCATTTAGCGCGGATGGACAACTTCCTAGATAACTATGAATCCCTAACAGTTTTGGCTTGCCAGTGACACGTTTGCCGAATCGTGGAAAGCCCCGCGTCCAGTCGCGAGTTACTCACGGACCAGCGATATCATGCATCAAAGGACCGACTCCCAGTCCTGAGAGAACGAGAGACACTCGTGTCAAGCTCAGAAATTGCTCATAACCTTCCTCCTATTACTCCCTACAATGCAGTTACATTTCTACATCCGATCCGTCCAATCCATCTTGTCCGAGATTCCGTCTTTCCGGCGGTTCAAAAAATTACTCAAAAATCGAATTCGACTTGCGTCAGAATGCGAAAAATTTTATGTTTGTGATGTATCGCACTGACAGTCAGTGCCAAAAGTGTTTTTTTTTACGAATCGATAAAATTTTGCGTTTGTTTTTTCTGTTATGAGTTGAAATTTTTTATTATGTTATTTAGCCCGATGCGCAATAATTTTATAACGTTTTATTGTCAATTTTTGCAGTATTAATTGTTTAAACACTGCTCAAAATTTGTCTACTCAACAATGCAAAAAAACAATATCCAATCTGTATAACAATATCGAGCAGACAAATTTTGAGCAGAGATGTTGTTCTGCCATTAGAAAACATTTAAATTTTAGAAAAAATTGTTTAAATTTGGTTATTAATATTTTTCATGCAAAGCATGAAAAAAAAATCTAATTTGCCAGATAATTTTATATTTAGAAATAATTTGACAAAAATCCAGCGATGCAAAAATTCAAAATATCTATTAAAAAATTTACACATATTTTAATTGTTCAAAAAAATATATTTTCCCACGCATTGTTCTTCATTTTATGGGTTCTAATTTTTTTAACGGTCTTCAAAGTCGCACGTCGAGCGTAAGCGTCGAGAGAGACAAAGTTTTCATAAAGTATAATGCGCGCGAGGTATGCTAATCGAGAAGAACGGAAATGTTGCCCGCATAGAGTCGATACGAATCTACACTTACTCCGGATCGGGGAAACATTAATTTGCCATTACAATGCCAGCCGACTCGCCAAGACTTCGAGAACTGGGAAAAAACGACTTTCCGTGTCTCTGAGAAAATAGACATGAGAAAAAAGAATACAGGTAGGAACAAGAAACGCGCAAAAATTCCTTCTGGAGAGGGAAAAACATATTTTTTATCAACACGTGTTTTTATTACGATTCTGATACATTTTGTATCACTTTTTTGACTACAAAATCTTTTGGAATTCGCGCAGGAATATAAACAAGAAAAAAAAAATTTTTATCCGAATTTTTTTGTAGATATTTGGCAAAATTTTATAATTTTTTTTACAACGAGAAAATTTCTAATTGAAGAAACCGAAGTACATTTTTATTTTTCGTAATTTCTACTCTTAAAATTTTTTAAAACGAATTTTTTTGTCTCGTGACGTGCCAATTTACGTTCAGCATAAAAAATCGGTACGCCAGACAATGAATTTTTGACCCGACTTTTTTTGAAAGTGAAAAAAGAGCGCGAGTCACTGGGTAATGAATTCTTCTCGATTGCACATCAGAGCGGTCACGAAACAGTGTCGTTGAGTGTCTGCGAATTTAGTCAATTCTCTTATCGTTTACTCTCACGAAAAAAAGTATAAAAAAAAAACAACAAAAAAAACTTGATACACGATGCAATCTTATCGGATTACCTCAGAAGAATACAAAAATCGCGTTTAAAAAATCGATGCAACACTATACGAGAGATTGGATGACTGACGGTCTGACCCCCGCCGATTTTCCAGACTCTTTCGCACGGACACCTGTCCCGATTTCTCTCGATCGAGCGATTTAAAAATTAATTCCGAGAGTGTCGTTTCTCCATTTGAGGCGACAGCGACATTTGAGAAATAAAAAAAAAAATTTTTTTTCTTCGTGAAAAAAAAAAGAACAATGGAAAAATAAAGGGAAATAAATGTTTACAAATTCAGTGCCGAGGGAAGAATAATTCTGCCACCAGAGGCATTGATTCGAGGGGGAGAAATAGAAAAATGTGGACAATGGAGAATTCGTGCGGTGACTGGTGCACGCTGCCACGCGACTCAAAGGGTCTCGTTTGGCAGGTAAGCCGAAGAATGACAGAGCAAGAGAGATGTACGAGGGGGAGAAAAAAAAAAGGTTTGAAGGGAAGAGAGGAGCGATTCGGATTTTGAGAATAGTCTTCGGTCGTTCGATGAAACACCCGATAGATCGTTCGAGGGGGTTGGTCCAAAGACTCCGGGGATTCTGTGCACTTTTACGTCGAAATAGCACCGGAGACGGAAAAAAAAACGAAGACGACGAAGGAAAAAAGCGTAGACGAGAGAAAGAAAAAAAAAGAACGTTGAGGCCTCAGGTAGCCATTGGTGCTCAACCGATTTCCTGCCCACGGAATTCTGGATGCGTTTTTATTTTTCTTGCATGAATTTTTATCCCTACTTCGATATTTATTATTTTATCGATATAAAAGCAACTTAATTCGATGATCACTCGTTGTAATAAAAATTTTCATAAAAAGATTAAGATATTTGTTAAAAATCGATTTTTTGTATTTTTTTGTATATGAATCATAAAAAACAGAACGTGTACTAGAACATAAATTTTATGGTATTTTTGAGTACATTGTTAAATGATTTAATAAACTACATTATATAAATTACAATTTTATGATTACTGGGATTATGTTTCAGTAATAAAAGTGGAGATAAGAATTTCATAAAACTTGGACAAAATACATCGTGAGTAATATAAATTTTATTCTAAGCATTTTCATTCTGATAATTTGTGAATAAATTAATTTAAAAAATATGTTTATTGCATCAATCAATTTTTTATTAATTAATAAATCATTGATCATTCTATGAAACAAGAAAAACGTGGATGAGAATATTGCAATAAATTAACACCCAATAATTCAAAATTAAACATAAAAATTCCTTGAATTCTCATATATAATTTTCTACACTTTTTACATATAAATTTCTCATTACGGTATCAAAATGTTTCCAAATCCTCCAAAATCAAAATTACATTTTACTCCATCCCAAAAAATCACGCAACCACCAACCCCAATTTAAATATCATCAACTAATGACAATAATCTCATTTTTCTCATCACATCCAAACATCCGAAAAATCGTCTCGCAAAAGGGCACCCGACAGATAAACCCGAGTAGCGGCTATTCCGGGTGGTAAGCGTCGTATCCGCGCAAGTGAAAAACGCGATGAGTGGGGATGGAAAAAATACGAGAAAATAAAGAAAAAAATTAACAAAAGAAAAAAAAAACAACGACAAGAGAATGAGAAAAAAATAAGAAAGAGCCGAAGCCAAGAAAAGAGGGAGAGAAAAGGCAACGTCTGTTGCACGTAGTAAACGGGAACGTAAGCGAGCGCGTATTATTATTTTGTACGTATTTGTATGTTTGCGTGCGTGGAGGAGTAAGAAGAAAAATAAGAGTGCTCGCTGGGCTGCCACGCGACCGAATCGTTTAGAGGGGGTACACGCTCGGACGAGGGGGATCCGCGAGGAGGGTTACACACCCGAGGGAAATTGAGAACGAGGGGACGAGAGGAGGAGCGCGGTCGAGGGGGGAAAGGAGGGATGGGAGGGGGAAGGAGGGGTACGGGGGGGGGTTAGAGGGGGATGAAGAGAGGGGGCGAGGATCCAGCGAAAGGAGCGAGCGAGCGAGACAACCGAAGAAAAGGGAGAGACAGCGAGCAGCAGCTGTCGTTGCCTCTGTGCCCCCCTTTGCGTTACACTAGAAGGGGCCCAACGGAGAACATTGGCGTAGAACTTTGGGGCCCGTGTATACGGTCAGTGACTCTCAATTTTGTTTTTCGAAAAATTGTTGATTATAATCAATAATTATTGTTTGAAAGATGATTATTGGAAATTTATTGAGAGAGACGACAATGGGATGAGATCAGTTTAATTATTGGATTAGTGAGAATTAAATGTTTTTTAAATTATTGTGATGAAGGTTTTGATTTGTTGGTGAATTTTTATCGGGTTTGAAATATAATTAAAATCAATTCGGAGTAAATAGAAATCAATCAATGAATTAAATGAATTTAAGATGTAATTGAAAATTGAATTAAATTGAGAATAAGTGAATTTTCATCAGGTTGAAAATATAATTAAAATCAATCCAAAGTGAATAAAAATCAATTAATGAATTAAATGAATTTAAAATGTAATTGAAAATTGAATTAAATTGAGTTTAATTTGACATTTATTTAAAAAAATTGATTAAGTAAAGGATTTGAAATAATTGTAAATTATTTATGAATTTAATGATAAATAAATGTTTTAAAAAAATATTTAAAATTCTTTTTTGGCGTTCTGTATACGAAAATTTTGCGCTGTGGCCGAAGGAAAATTGATTTCCGGTTATGTGGTTCGCGAAAAAGGGGTTCAGAGATGCAGTTTATAGAAATGTGGAGAACAGAAGGGAATTAGGAAGGAAAATGAGAGAAGGTGAAGCCCGAGGGTCGGAGGAAGGGCTTTTTGAGGAGAAAGCGCGAAGGCAAAACGCGTGCGATGGCACGTGAGTCGCACGTGTCCGGTGGTCTTGGTCGCCACCCCTCGGCACAGTCCGCACAACCGCGTCTCCGCTACAGTTATACGCCACTTGGAGAACCTCCCCGCGGGCCTCCTTCCTTCCTTCCTTCCTTCTCGCTCGCGATGCATTTTCATTCACGTGTTTCTCACGGGTCAGAGCCTCAAACGCCTCTCCTTCCTCCTTTTTTCTCTCCCTCTCGCAGCCCCCTTTCGCGATTCGCTCTCGATCAACAGGTGACCCTCGCGCCCTCTCCTACCTGTCTTCCCATTTTCCCGAGCTTTTTACAACTTTTCGAGACGCGTTTCTACATTTTTTAAATCACGGACGAGGCCCGGATCCTCGAGGATGAGAGGAAAAATCGTTGTTAGGGGATTCTTTGTCATTTGGGAGGAAATGAAATTTTTTTAATTTTCGAGACGCATTTCGATATTTTTTAAATCACGAACGAGAAGTGCATTCTTGAGAGTGAGAAAAAAAAAGTTTTTTGAGTAATTTTTGGTGTTCGTGAGTCAATGAAAGTTTCATGGACGAAGTTTTGACAATTTTTTGAGATGCATTAGAGGAAAAATATAAAAAAATTTTAAATACGAATTAATTTCTGAAGCTTTAAAGCTTTTTAATATCCATTTTAATATTTGATTGCGAATGAGACTGAGTGAAAAGATTTCTTGAACTTTCTTTGGTTCACACGATAAAATGGAAATTTCTCAAACTTTTTTACGATCATTTCTCAATTTTTTAAATCCCGATGAGGACTGAGCGACAACTTTTCTTGAATTTCGCTAGTTCAACGCGAATGAATGGAAATTAATTTCTAGCAAACTTTTTACAACTTTTGGATATCAATTTTTTTGGTGAATTAAATGTTAAATTTTCCTTAATTTTGTTCTATTTCAAATTAGAAACCAATCTAAACCAAAAAATTAAAAAAATTAATTTTTGTAATTCCCGAGACCAAATTAATTTTCTCAATATTTTCCATTTTTTCAATACCAATTTTTAATCTGAGCTTTTTTCAATTTTCTTCATTTCCCACTACCAAATAAAAAATCATCCCCGAATTTTTAAAATCCTTTCGAGCCGCGTTTCTCCATTTTTAAAATCCCGTCTCAAGTTTTCGGGTCTAAGGCGCAACTTTTATTTCCTTTATCACGAACTTCACCCTAGTCGGGACTGAGTTGTTTTTCGTTTCGTCAAACCACGTGACGTCACCGGTACCACCTGCGTGACCCGAAAAATCAGTGGCCCTGCGGTGAACGGCGCCATCGACGGGTGTTCCTTTGAAGCCTGCCGATTGCACATTTGGCATCGCGAGGGCCCTCGACGGATCCGTCTCTGTCTCTCCTTCTCCTCTCACCCGTGACTTCTCTACCAGAATTTCACAGAAATAACGAAAAAAAAGGGTTAACTTTTCCCTCGACCCTTCTCCCAGCACCGGAGAACCACTGCGAGCGATACGCCAATGCTAATGATAATAAACGTAAAAGAGCGTGTATCGAGAACGAAAAATTGCGACACTCCGCGTTTCTTCGTCTTTAATCCCGCTCCGGAGATCGAAAATTATCCCTCCGATCCTCGAAATACTAAAAATCGATCCCAGAGATAAAAATTCTCTCATAAATATTTTTCAACCGGAAAAAAAAAACAGCGCCGGAGGGTTCGTTGCGAATTTTGTTCGCAAAAAGTGCATTCACGGGAATAACGGGACTCGGGAGATGGCGAAATTGTTCGTCTCGAGAATACTCTCGGTGGCTGATTTTATTTCTGGTTCCTCTCGCGGTAGTCCCGATATCGGTAAAGTATAATTTTCGGAGGAGAAAAGGTACACAAGAGTGGGAGAGACGTGTCCGAGGCCCGTTTAATCGCGGAGAAAAAAAAATGAAGGAGGAGAAAAATAAAAAAAAAATAAAAGACGAAAAAAAAGAAGAAAAACGATAAAAAGGGACGACGCCGGGGCAAACGAGAAGAGCCAGGAGAGAGAAAACGAGAGGCAGGTGCATCACGGCGACACTCCCTCGATAATTCTTTGGGGAAACGAGAGAAAGAGAGATCGCTGAGAAACGAACGGGAGAGGAGAGAGAGAAAAAAAATTAGAGGGGAGGGGGGCACGCGGCGCGCTCTCAAGCGTGTTGTGTCTACGCTCCCCGAGTGTCGTTCTCTCTCCTTACGAAATCCCTAAAAGATACTTAAATCGAATATTATGCCTCTAACGAAATAAAATTATACGAGATACTAGTCCATTCGGACCTCGAGGGGCGTGAGAATCACGAAAGAAGATGATCGCGGACGAATTATTTCGACGGAGGGTCGATATGAGCATTTTGTTGGGATTGCATTTAAAAAATTCTTAAATATGTATTGAGAGTCTGTCCAAATTTTATAGAATCAGTTTGAGATATTTTTGATGAAAAATTATTCATTTGGGTGCAGGCGGATGTCATTCAAAATTTTGAATTTTTTATGATAAATTATGACAGAAATTTTAAATTATATTAAATTGTAAAAATAATTGAATACAAAAATGTTCGTTCTGATCATTCATTTGGGTGCAGGCGGATGTCATTCAAAATTTTGAATTTTTTATGATAAATTATGAAAGAAATTGTAAATCATAAAATTGTAAAAATAATTGAATTCAAAAATGTTCGTTCTGATTGCTTGAACAAAAATTCACACTTTTTTTATATAATTTAGATTTAGATAATTAATTAGATAATTTCGACAATAAAGCTACAAAAATTCAAATACTCTTCAAAATAGCACGTAAAATTTACGAAAACGGTTCGTAAGTGCTGGAAGGTCAAATATTTTTCATATAAATTTCTTCCTTTGTTGATTTCCCACATCTATAGCATCAATTTTCAATTTAAAGCTGAAAAATTTACAAAATCATTCTCAAAAAATTTTTCAAGGCAATAAAAATTCTGTTTACTCAATTCCAGAGAACACAGTACTCGTGAAACAAAGACGAGCCACGTTCTACCTTCGCGTCACGAATCTGAACCTAGGTTATGTCATTTATCAGTGAAATACAACAGAGCCGAGCTATAGAGGACGATTAGCCGAAATTAAATCATGAATTGGGGGATCAAGTGGATGACACTCCAGTGAGAACCACTGGAAGCCTTGTGGCAATACGCGACTTGCATTGCACCGTCCATATACCACAGAATCCGCAACGGCAGGTGTACCCACTACCGATGTAGCCGCGTGCTTGTATTCACGTCGATAAAATAAAAGTCCCGTCTCGTTCTCTCTCTCTCTTTCTTTTCTCGTATCATCGAAGAAGTTTTTCCCCTCCCCTAATCTCAATAAACTTGTTCGACAAAGAACCGATGAAGAAATTAAAGACACGTGAAACGGGGCCTACGATCGAAAAAAAAAAAAAAGAAAATAAAAATTCGGTACGACTAGTCACTTGACACTAATTCGTACGTCAAACAATGCGAAAAGTTAACGGACGAAAATTAGCCAACGAATTTCCGTGGCCGAGCTTTCAACCCTTTATTTATCAGCGATATAAAACGTATTATTTTTACGACTATCTTTTTAGGTGGCACGAACGCGTGTGCGCGCGCGCACGCTTTAACGACGAAGCGTGAGGGAGCGGAAAAAGGGAGACGGAGAGAGCGATCGGAGAACGAGAGAAAAAGGGACAGGTAGTATGGAGAGAGAAATGCGAGAAGGGATATGTGAAAAACGCCACAGGGGCAGCACCGTACAGCACATTGACAAGTGAACCAAAACACAGCGCGATGCTTTCCCCCCGAGAGAAAAAAAAAACAGCGTCTCTTGGACCGGGCCTGATCGACGCGAGGTTGGCGCAGGGCGTCAGCACGCCGGTCGACGTTCACGGCACGATCATCCCAGACGCGCGACCCATCGAAATTCTCTCGTCGAATGATCGATTGAGAATCAAAGAAATATCACAGAAACTCGTGGACGAATTAGGGATTTTTTACGGCAATTCCTTGAACTTGACTGCGAGATGCGAGACGGAGAGCGAGAAGAAAGCTCGGAAGATGGGGAAAAAGAGACTGAGAGGGAGAGAGAGAGTGAGAGAGAGAGAGCGGGAGAGAGAAAGAGAGAGAGAGAGAAAGCTTTTCCGAAGAAACAGTCACACACGCACACTCGTTTCTATCCGCGAATCGCGCTGTCTCTCTTTTTCTCTCACTCGCTCGGGATGTTCATTTTTCATCATCGCACTCCTCTTTGTTTGACCCTTTAGCTCGCACTTGCTTGAAGTCGTGTTTTATACAAAGTACAGGTACGGAGGAACCGCCGTGATACGTTTAACTCGATAGCCACGGGGGTTTAACGTCACGAGGTTGCCACAGATTGTACGACGCGCACGCACTTGCCATCTCAACTTTATAAAACCACACAAATGTAATCCATCAATGTCGTCGAACTCACCGGACTGCTTGTTGGCGATCTTATTGAAGCAGTTTTGAAAAACCTCGTAGAGATGCATCGGCTCGTCATCGCTGGCCGCCATGTTTCCGAACATCCAGCGAGTCGGGTTTCGCGGTGAAACCGCGCGCGGAGCCACCCGACCGACGTCACGCACACTACTGAAGCCTCGACTCACGGACTATCGCTT
The DNA here is from genome assembly GCA_030522605.1 of Cremastinae sp. B BG-2022a. Lineage (NCBI taxonomy): Eukaryota > Metazoa > Arthropoda > Insecta > Hymenoptera > Ichneumonidae > Cremastinae sp. B BG-2022a. The sequence goes on along the minus strand of JAPYYX010002414.1, from coordinate 17,511 downwards.
TATAGCCGCGAGCCTAGCGCCATCTGCCCCCGCCAAGCTCGCCCCGAGCGGGAAATTCGAACGAGATTTTCGCTTCCGAAAGATTCATGGACCGCAAAAGCACATTTTTCGTTTAAACATTTTATTCTTTTTGTCACATGATACAAATATACATGAAGAATGGAAATTTTCGTTTTAGAGATCGTGAATTGTAAAGTACACTTCGAGTTCGAGAATGAAAAAAATAGCTCAGATCACTTTTCGGATTATGCATTATTTTTGTACCTTCGGAAACGTGTATGATTTTCTAAGTTAAACCTATATTTGATTAATCACTCAACTTCTAGTGCCGTATAATGATATTTAGTTGGATAAAAAAGATATGTGATAAAGCCATTAATGCGAGTATTGCATCTTTCGAGAAAATAAACGATTAATCTGAAAATTAATATACACGATAGAAAAATACACGATCCTCGGTATAATTGTGGTTCTGTATAGATTTAACATGGCAACTCTTATTGAGATTTTTTTCTCCGTCATGTCGAAACATCGCAACGTTGAGAGTGAACGGCTTCGTTGCTACGTCTTTTAAATTAAAAAATGCAACTTATAAATAACTGTACAAACGAGAAAAAACGTTCTTCCTCGCTCTTTGGCGTCATCCGGTACTTGCTTTGGCCTAGATTCCAGCAAAATCGGAATTTTGCGGTACCGGATAAGATATGTCCTCGTACTGTTGTCTGCTACTGAATTCTGTACATAAAAATCAATCAGATTGTAGACACTCGTAATTTGATAACGAAATATCGTAAGTGAGAATATTCATCAACTAACCCATACCAGGACCAGGAGGGAACAAGGTAGCCAGAGTTCCACCTCTGGCTTGTCCGATCTTCAATAGAAAGCCGCTGGTGACTAAGCGCACGAGCATGTTTATTATCATGATCGCCATGCTAAACTTCGCAGTCGCACCTACTACGATAATAGTTGGGTGCAATCAGACAGACGCAAAGTACTTCTGCAGCATGATCAGAGGGGCAAAGAGAAAGAGCGAGCAAAGTTGTCAGGAGAATTTATCACTTTTTATCTCTTCTCTAAATTACTTGATCATTTTGATATACCTTTTTTTTTAAATAATCTTTTACGCTTTAGAAACAATGTTCTACTTACAGTCGCTTGAATAACTGGTCGCCAGTGTTACCACATCGAATAATATCGACAGAACATTTATGAAGAGTGCCTAGAATTCGATTATCAATTAAAGACCATGAAATTTCCAGTTTAAATTTTGTTTGACAATTTTTCATCTTTTATACTCACGAACTGCAGTGGCTCGTCCGACTCAATATTGTGAATCGCCCACAAAAGACACACGAAGAACAAAAGATTGTAAAGCATAACCGATTGTGGACACCAGTTTCCTTGAAGGCTCCTGAGAATTAAATAAAAATTAGTTCATTCAGTTTGTAACATTCACAATTTTTTTAATTTTTATAATTTCTTACCATGTTGTAAGAACCAGGTGAATGGAAAATATTACCTGAAAAAAAAACAATAATGAGAAAAGAAAAATATTTTGCTAAAAAATAAAAATTCAAAATGTGAGCGTAAATATGTAGTCGAAAAAAAATAAACACACATACAGAACGTGGTAGAAGAGGACGTGGGAACCGCAGGTATAACTTACAAACCGGGGGAGAATGTTGACGAGGTAGGTTCGCGGAGGCCGAATCGATTCGCGACTCGTCCAACTCGTTGAACGACTCAAAAGTGTCAAGTTTCAATCGCATCTCTCTCGTCTTCATTGCATGAAAACTTATGTAATTAGCGACGAGTCATGGAATAATAGTGCAGAGCCGAAAAACACGACGATAAAAAAGAAAATCTCTTTTGTTTTTCATGTCAAATCCATGCGATTAACGGAGAAAACTACCTGCGAGAGACTCTTCGTTTCGAATGTAATTTTAATAGCGAGTCGAAGGACACGTTTGATGAAAAAATAATAGTAATGGGAAATCCACGTATGTGTAAATAAATAACAAATGGAAAATCATTCACCGTTATAATTTATGCACGCGCAAGGATGAGTAAGTTTACGATCCGATAGTTATGTGCAGATAAAAACAACATTTTTTTTTAGCGTTTCGAAAAAATTTTTTGATTGTTTTCATACCTTTAGGGGGTAATGCGCTATCGCTGACAAGTCTGGCATTTTGCCTTTATTTTATCTCTCACGCTCGATTAATCTGACTAGAAGATGAAAATATTTTCGATCGCACAAGCGAATGCAAATTGAACGTACACAGTGCTTGACGGTGTTGTAAGAACTGTCAGGCAGCTTTTTAGAATTTTTATTGGAACTCAAGCAGCGCCAAGTACGATCACTACGCGAGGTTCGTATTTACATATCGCGCACTCGGCTGCGTATGTGCCGATGATCCGATTGGATGAAAATCCAGATTGTCCACCCACTCAACGTGAGGAAATAATTTAATGTAGAAATCTTTATTATCAACTGCGATAAAAATATGAGAAGAAATTCAGCAGTAGATAAGTAAATTCGAACCCGGATTGAAATTCACTGAAGATGTCGCGTGCGCATGGAATCGGGATTTAAACATGCAGCTGTTCATTGCCGAACGAAACTTCGAGTATTGTTGCAAGTGATCGAGTACCACATGATTTCAAACAAATATATTATTAACCAGAAAATAACGATATTTTAATTTTTCTATTGTACGTGAGAATAAATAATATTCGTCCTATTAAAAATTACTCTAAAACAAAATGTTACGAAGATCAACCGGTTATTTAAAATATTTTCGTACTATATCGAGATGTTATCACGATGAGGTCTCTGTTATCGGCAGTGCACAGGATCACAATTCTCCTGTTTACCAGGTTAGTCAGAATTTTTTGCATCTCCATGAAATAAACAAAATGTTCACACAAAAAAAAAGTAACAGAAAAATCGACACTCGACAATTCGAAATAAAATTCCAACTCGACCTGGGTATAAATTTGTCTGTTTACAATTGTGTATGTCTATAGAATTAACAGAAAGTCGAATGGTTCCATGAATTTTCAAATTCGATTCGAGCACTGTATACCGAACGTTTTTTATTCGTTTTAACATTACAAATTAGTATGCGTATTGAACTCAATAACCCCGAGGAGCGAGGCGTGTTTGCCAGCTCATCACGACTCGTCGTAGTCGAATTTTTCGTAACGCGTTTCGTCTGTTTATCAACCGTGGTATCAAGAGACCCGATCCCCCCTCCAGCTCCGCAACTGATAACAGGATGACCGAGCGTGCGCCCGGGATAGTTTTTATCTCCCCCACGATTTTTTTAGGAAAACTACACCGAGATGAAAAAAATCGTGGACCGGCTGAGAACGACCGTTGAAAAAATAATCGAAGGTGGGGGTCCCGTTGCGCGGGAGCGACACACCGGCAGAGGAAAATTGTTGCCGCGAGATCGCATCGACGCGCTCTTGGACGATGGCTCGCCATTTTTAGAATTCTCACAACTCGCCGGATTCGAGATGTACGGAAAGGACAACGTTCCCGCGGGCGGTATAATAACCGGTCTCGGTCGCATCGAAGGGTACTGAAAATGAAGCTGTTTGCACACCTGATAATGATGATTAACCAATAATGATAATAAAATGTGCGGTTGATCGAAATATAATGATAATAAAATAGGTAAATAATAATAAAGTCATTTTGTACACAAAGGAAAACATGCTTGGTCGTGGCGAACGACGCAACGGTCAAGGGTGGCAGTTATTATCCGATTACCGTTAAGAAACATCTGAGAGCTCAAGAAATAGCGAAGGAGAATCGTCTTCCTTGCGTCTACCTGGTTGACAGCGGCGGTGCGAATTTGCCGCGACAGGCCGAAGTATTTCCTGATAAAGAACACTTTGGAAGAATTTTTTTTAATCAGGTGAAAAATCAATAGTTACGAAAATTGTGAATGTTTTCAGAAGAGGTGTCGTGTATGATATTTTGATGAAATTTGTCATGAGTTTTTCATTCTTGTCGTGACACCATGAATAGAAAATTAACGTAGAGAATTGAAAAATGATAATTTCAATTTTTTTTATTCAAAAATGATCTTTTCAGGCGAATATGAGTGGTGAAGGGATTCCACAAATAGCAGTCGTTATGGGAAGTTGCACGGCCGGTGGAGCTTACGTACCGGCCATGGCGGATGAGAACGTGATAGTTCGCGAGCAGGGGACGATCTTTTTGGCGGGACCTCCCTTGGTCAAGGAATCGACGGGGGAGGTTGTCAGCGCGGAAGATCTTGGCGGTGCTGCTCTCCACTGTCGGTAAGTTAGGAACGTCATTTTTCGTTTTTCGACGAACTTTTTGTATGAAGTCACATGAGTTCGATAAAGACAGGTGTAACACAGTCAGTTTCGGAGAAAATTAGTATACATATATTCAGCAAAGGTTAATGAATATTATGGAAAAACCAAACGTTACGTGTTGTTCTCTTTTAAGAGGAAAACAATGTCGTACTTTTTTTTTATTCAAAAATTCTGTTATGTTTGCCATCTATTGTCGTTTGTCAAATACCTTTCCAAGAATTCTATATATTTGTGGTATTCTAGGCAGCGCTGGAAGCGCATTGCACTGTTCCTATTTCATTTTTACGTGTATTTGCATTTTTTAAGAAATCCATTTGGACGCGAAGGAGTCAGGGAAAAGCATCCGGAGTCGCGAAATCTAATAACGCTCATATCTTCTAAACTATTGCAGCTAGAGCCTTGATTTTCGCAATTTTTAAACTTCCGTAACTATTAAAATAATGGAGATATCGACTTGATATTCTTGCGCGCTTCCTTTTTCGAAAACGTTCAAGAATATGTGAAGAAGTCAATTTGAATGGAAGTCGTAATCGTAAGGCATAATACTTTCGACGAAAAGTGTCACAAACGACCTACGAAAAAAGTTACACGTCTCAACGAAAACGGAGCAATCGAAAAATTTTATACCGCATTTCTGATCGTTAGAACTTCTCATTAAAAACGCGAATGGATCGAATTTATATTTTCATTATTTTGAAAATATTTGACATTCAAATAATTTCAGGTCCCTAGGACAAGCCGCTTAGGCTGTGCATTGATAGTTAAGTCAGTCAGTCATTTATTCAATTTTGTCAATTTTCTACATCAATTGTTACGTCAATTGCCGAACTATTGTGTCATTTATATTGAGTTTTTTTTATATATGCAGAACATCAGGTGTGACGGACCATTTCGCGGTTGACGACGAACACGCTCTGTACCTGGCTCGTCGAATCGTCAAGAGCTTGAGTCCTGAAGATAATCCTCAGGTGCCACGATACCAGGAGCCTGTCCATTCTCTCGATGAAATTTACGGGATCGTCGGTGCCAATTTGAAAAAACCTTACGACGTCAGGGAAGTCATAGCGAGGATCGTCGATGGCTCGGAATTCAGCGAGTTCAAGGCTCAGTACGGCGAAACTCTCGTAACCGGATTCGCCAAGGTTCACGGTTACTCCGTTGGTATCGTCGCCAACAACGGAGTTCTCTTTTCCGAGAGCGCCCTCAAAGGAGCTCATTTCGTACAATTGTGCGCCCAAAGAAAAATTCCTTTAATTTTTCTTCAAAATATTACAGGTCCATTATCCATTCCTATCGTAACGTTTCAGATTCAAAAGACTTTTGTGTTTCTCGAAAATTTTACAGATTCGTTATCAATTTATCTCAGACTTTTGTGACCGAGAAAAAAAACATTTTTTTACAGGGTTTATGGTCGGAAGGGACTCAGAGGCTGGAGGAATCGCGAAGAACGGTGCTAAAATGGTAACAGCCGTGGCCTGTGCAAAAGTACCAAAAATCACGGTGATCATCGGAGGTTCTTATGGCGCTGGGAATTACGGTTTGTTCTAATTCTGATTTTTTTTAATTTCAATTTTTTTTTGTAATATTTGTTTAATTTCTATAATAAGGCATGTGTGGACGAGCGTACTCACCGAGATTCCTTTACTCCTGGCCTAATTCGAAAATATCAGTGATGGGAGGTGAGCAGGCTGCCGGTGTATTGGCGCAGGTAACGAGAGATCAGAGAATCAGAGATGGAAAAGACTGGACAAAGGAAGAGGAAGAAATTTTCAAGAGGCCTCTGATAGAACAGTTTGACAAGGAAGGCAGTCCATACTATTCCAGCGCAAGGTGAATATTTGAGGATTTTTCGAATTAAAAATTACATCATTATTATTCATTTTTTATTAACATTTGCAGACTCTGGGACGATGGGGTCATCGATCCGGTTGACACAAGGCGAGTCATCGGTCTCAGTTTAGCCGCATCACTCAACGCTCCCATTCCAGAAAGTAAATTTGGTGTATTTAGAATGTAAGTTCTAGCACTGTATCATCATTATTATTATTATTTTTAATTTCCGTTCAAAGAATATATATTTTTTAAAATTTGACTATTTATATACAGTTCGATATACCCTGACCCATACATGAAATTTGTACAATTTTAATTATTCACGTAAAGCAAGTTGACTGAACAAGTAACATACGTTTTACATATACATATACGTAATATTACTATTACGGAAGTAGATAATTATTGATTTGTGTTTATAGTTACGGCAAATGCGGTTGCTCCCTTCTACGCCGCACACTTTTGATTTTATGATAGTATGAAGGAGTACGCATTTTTTCAATTTTCTTACAGTACGATAAAATAGTAAAAAATTTTCGCACTTTACGAAAAAATCGCTTACATTTTTTTCTAGCCATACGAAAACTAATTTTCGAACGATTGTGCCAGATGATTTCACCGATAAAAGTAATAGTCGCTAGTGTTAGACCACTACCTATTATAATCATCAATCGCTTAGCAAGGTGCTCACTTTGTTTTACTACTTGCTTTTTTGGTTTCGGATTTGGAAAATATTTCAAGGCTACAGAACAATATTCGGGACTCATGAACCCTACGCTCTGCATTCGAGTAATCTGTCGTTCAATGGTTGCTCGATGAGGTGATTTCTTGTTTATTGGCATATATACCGCTGTAGAGAGAATACAAGGTTCAAAAATTCGTATATCAATTTCATATTCATTTGCAAGTTTTTCCACAATTTTGTCCGACCCTATTTCATATACACAAAATATCTGATTTTTCCCTCGACGCATTCTTTCTACACAAGAATCTAGGTTTAGCGAAATGAAAATAAGAGCTTTAGTTAGTATACTCCTCAAAGCTGGTGAATCGATCTCCAGACTTTTAAGATGTTCTTTAGTCACTATTGACGTTATCGGAGTTAACCCCGAGGAATCGAGATCGTCAAAAGATCTCAGAGGTACTTCACTCTCTGAAAAAAATACAGAAAGAGTAACCAGTGACATGAAAACTATACGCTCAATATTTTTACTCAGTGATTGTGGTACGGATATTCCAAAAAGGATGCGACTAATACCGAATACCTTCCATATGGGATCTTTAAACTTAAATAAATGTGCTACAATCCAATATATCGTGACGATCAATATTGATAAAAATAAGGCCAGGAAAATTTGCACGTTTACTAAAGTGTCACTTTTTTTTAGTATCGGCACAATCGCGCAATAGCGAGGAATGTTAATCGGTCTCGCAAATGATACTCCTTTATCATGGATATCATAAAAAAGCTGCATAGGATCAAGAAACGCGTCTGCGTGAAATTCTTGAAATATTGACTGATAAAAAATTTGATCATCCACAATGTGTGTGATTTCTTTTTTAAAATTCATATTTTCGCACTCATACCGAAAACGCTCTTGTATGAAATGAAAGACTGACATCTTCTTGCTGGCGATGGTAGAGCGCATTTCATCAATAAACGCAACGTTTATTTTGTCATCATTCGAGTTGGATATTTTTTCGGGAAATAATCCATTAATGTGCTCTGGCCATTCCGTTTTCATGTATTCTTCTTTTAATCCATTGAATTGATGAACAGTCGGCGTGGATCTGTTGACTTTTTTCCGCATTTCCATCCGCATCGGTTGTTCCTCAGCGACTTCGAGGATTGTGAAGTCGAACAAGTTTTTTTCCCAAGCGTACCGCAAATAGTATTCGAAGTGTTCGCTGAGTTCCGAATCTATTGATACAAGCAGATACTTTGGATGATACTGGAGCCCCGATATATTCGCTACAGTGTCGATCAGCATTGTCAAGTTGTCGAATGATGCGTTTCGCACAGAATCGTGAACGAGTACGTAAAAGGTTCCAGTAGCACTGATGGTAAACGAATTTTCATTGAAATCAAGATTTTCCGGATCGACCAAGTTCTTTCCATTTTCCTCTATGTTAATGCGCACAGTGAGCATATTTTTCATGAGACTCCTGAATAATTCGTCGACGATCGAGCTTTGAATCTTTTCGTTACTTCCATAAGTCGTCAAAAAATTAACGACGCGATATCTTGGATCTTCGACGATGTACTTCGTCAATTGGTCCACCCAAGTGGTGGACATCACAAATCGTTGGCATAACGCCACCAATAGGATCGTACCAACTGCTTTGATGGCTTTCATTTTTCTCCAGAAGGGGAGTCACTTTTGGTTATTCTATTCAGGAACTTCTCGCACATAGATTTATTTTTGCGTTTGAGCTTCAGAAGAGCCCTAGAAAACAATGAATATAAAGTACTTGTCTGTACTATATTTTTGGTATTTAAACTACTTCGCCAAGCTTTTATTCAGTAAATATTTTTTTAATGATCTCATAGGATGAAATTCTGCTAATCTACTGCATTTTTATGTTTGTACAAGAACAGAGTTCAAAATTTTGTTGAATAGCGACAGTACATGGATATTTTTGAAATTAAAATGATTCCACGGCAGTGGCACATTGTAGTAGCCTTACATGTTAAAAAGTATACTATCAAACTATACCCCGTCAAAACGACAACTTTCATTTTTTCAAAAATTAATGATACATTCTAAAATACTGAACTGTTAAGTATTCGATATTTGTTGTACTTACCCGTATGCTCAAAACGGTTTTAATGCGTTTAACTGTTGCTCATGTTGATTCGTACAATGTTTTTGATGAACTTCTTTGCAATGATTTATTTTGTCAAAACGCAGAAAATTTTTTAATGCAGTTGACGCCGTCAGTGCTTTCACGTTTCTACTTTTCACGAAACGTTTTTTTCACATTGTAACCCGTTCTGAAGAAAACGTTTATGATCGTTGTAAATTTCGTCGTTTTAAAACTCTTCAATATTGCAACAATTCAATATTTTTTCCGTACATTGTTATCGTTGGCCTTGAAATTTATTCGATACTTGTTATACGTTGTTTTTCGTCAACTGAGTTACCAAGGTTTCTATCCGTTTTTCTTGGTATCCGAAACCGTCAATATTCGGTGATTGAAATCTATTCTATTTCTGTTTTCGAATTGTTTCTGACTTTCCTTGTCGGCATTCCTCAGCAAAAATGTAGCAGTGAGCTTAAAATCGTATAAATATACTTATGTATTTGAATGTTTCACCAGTTGCTGCAGCCATTTTCACACTGTATATTATTTACGGATATTAAAAAAAAATTCCTGAAATATTTTGAAAGTCCTGCCATTTAAAAAATACTACAGATATCGATTAGATGGTGTCCCCATTCATTTTTTAATGTGAAAATTTTTCAACCGGTCATTTGTTAGAAAACTCAAATTTTAAAACAACTCAATATATTTTTTCTGTACGTTTTTATCGGTGGCCTTGCATTTTATTCGATGCTTACCGCAAGTGTCTTTTTGTCGGCTATATTTCCAAATTTGGAAATACGAAATTTAAATTAAAAAATAGGCGTAAGTAACAAAGATGGAAAGGACTGAACTTAAAAGGAATTAATTAGTAATCTTGAAAAGACCTGAACGAAGAAGGCAGTTCATACTTACTCCAGCGTGAAATAAAAATTCTACAAACCTTTGAATTAAAAATTATTTCATTATTTTATTTCATTAAAATTTCCAGACTCTGGATCGACGGGGTCATAAATCCGGTCAAAATGAGTCATCGGTCTTAGTTTAGTCGCATCTCTCAACGCTTCCTTTCCAGAAAGTAAATTTGGCGTATTTAGAGTGTAAATTACAGATCTGCATTATCACTTTTATTTTTTTATCAATTTGTAAGTTTAGTTGCATTCTTATATATCTCAATCGCAGAGAATTTAACGTTTAAAAAAATGTGAATTTCAGCCCTACATCAATTTTACTGTTTTTTTTTCATTCGGCGACTGACGATGCGTATTTCGCATTATTCTTTGCTCCGCTTACAATGTATCGTACACGCGCCCAAATAAATCGGTAGGCAGTGAGATGCACGCGATTACAATTATAATTAAGCGACGTAATCGATCGAGTAATTAGTATTACTATAATTTTCATGTCACACGTTAATGAATTACGCTGCTGTTACGACTAGTTCCTTGGATCTCTCCGCGCGCAAAGGCCAATTTTCTCAATCAATAAAACTAGTAAAAAAAATATGGCGGTCGCTGTGCGGAGAGATCCTCGAATGTCTGCTCAATGCGATTCGACATTTTAATATTGGACGACGAATCTTCGTCCCTCTCATTCCTTTCACAGCATTTCTCTCAAGGTTAATTCGTTTAATTATTCGGAGAATTTGATTCGATTATTTTCCCATCTTCGAGAAGTCTCGCAAATGTCGTCGAGCGAACTTTTTAGTACCGTGATTTTTCCTTCGTTCTCTCGTATGCTTACAAATATCTCAGCAAGCACAACAAGGTCAAGAGAGAGATCTGCGCGATCATCAGGGGACTCGCTCTACTTATTCCGGCTTTTGAAAACAATTCTTCTTTGTAAATGAACTGCTCTCGAACTTCTTCTCCAATGACCGATCTTTCTCCCGTCCTGTTTTTTCCAGTTCTCACGAACTCTGAAAGAGCTGTAAGAATATATATCTTTGATGATAGTGAATTTTTAAATTATCTCGGGAGGAATATTAAAAAATGAGGAATAATAAAAATTTATTGGTTTTTTTTTAAACAAGAGAAATGTCGAATTCTGACGGATTTCGTTTAGTTTTGATGAAATATTTAATGATTAAAATGACTCGTAATTTTGCAGTTTTTATAGTAAGTTAATTTTTCAACAAATTGACGAGTTTGATCAGTAATTTTCTGTACATTAAAACAAACTTCTTTGAAATTTCGTTGAACAGAGTTAATGACAAAAGATGCGAAATACAATAAATTATCTTGGGAGGAATATTAAAAAATGAGGAATAATAAAAATTTATTCTTTTTTTTTAAAACAAGAGAAATGTCGAATTCTGACGGATTTCGTTTAGTTTTGATGAAATATTTAATGATTAAAATGACTCGTTATTTTGCAGTTTTCATAATAAGTTAATTTTTCAACAAATTGACGAGTTTGATCAGTGGTTTTCTGTACATTAAAAGAAAATTCTTTAAAATTTCGGTGAACAGAGTTGATGACAAAAGATGCCAAATACTTCGAGACAGGAAAAATTCTGTAATGCTTGCTAATTTAAATGTAACCAGAGATCTTACCTCGGTCAACCATCTCATCATCATTGAAATCTACTTTGATGAATGTCGACATTGTCACTTCGAAGACTCTATTCGTTTCAGGCGCAGACATGGAAATGGCTCTTCGTTTCCTTCCAAAACCGATGTGACCATTACTGCACTCAATCTTCGAAAAAAAAACAAAAAAAAATCAATAAAAATTCACATCGATGTCAGCGTATAAATTTAATCCTGGGAATTTCCAAAAATCGCTTACTCCTTGACATTTGTCCAAACAGACGTTGACCGTTCCTCTGAATTGAACGTACGTGCTCTCAGGGAATTTGAACGCTCGGAATTTCGCGGTCAAAAAGTCACCGTCCACGGTGTTGAAATTCTCGAACAGATAAGGATCGACAGAGCATCTGAAACGATTGATTTTTATGAAAAAAAAAATCGAATACGATGCAATTTGGCGTTTACTCAGCACATTAAATTACCCGTTGAAAATTATTGTTTCTTCCTGGCTCTTCGTATCCGTAACTTGCATGTGAGTGACCAGAAGTCCGTAAACCTGTGCCGATTCTCGATCCAAAAATATTTCCATCTGCAAAGGCGTGCCAGGGCTGACGTTGAGTTCACCAGTGACGAGAGTTCCTCCTTGTCTCACTCCGACCCCCAAAACCGGAAAGGGAACTCTTCCATCGATCAGTGTAATGTTTTCTGCCCTGATGACCACAAAAAAACATTGTAAAAATTGCAAATGGTCAGGAGGACAAAAAATTCAATAGGACGCAGCGCAAATTGAAAACGGAATGACTTTAGCCAAAACCCATTGAGGAATCGAGACGAACGGTTACCTCTCAAAGCGTAAAGTTTTGATAAATCACGCTCTCGCATGTCCGACGAGCATGACGAATGGAACATCATTCCGCTTTTTAAAATCGTGCCATAAAGCACCATTCCATCTATTTCTTATGGTGTCCAATAAACGTTATATGTTTTTTTTATAGCGAAGCGTTTCAGCTAATGCGTGACGGTAATATTTTTAACGCGGTATGAAATACATTTACCAATATTTTGAGGACGTTTCATTTATTTCTTCAAATATTTAGTAATTCATATTTTATTTTCAACCCACTTCACCTATAGTTATGTAGATAAATTATATCAATTTTCCAATCTAATATGGAACTCTTTTAAAATTTATTTTTAAATTATTAATGTTTATCAACGAAATCCTAAGAAAAATGATAGATCGACTTTTGAATGATTAATTACAACGTTCAGTTTAGTTAATATTAAATCATCGAGATTCTTAATTTAGTGAGAGTCTTAAAAAAATAAAAAATATTCGACTTACTCAGCTTCTTGAAAGCCAGCCGGAAGTACGCTTCTCCTAGACGCCGTGTGGTTCAGTCCTCTCGCCCTCGCTTCTTCCGGTTGAAGCAGAACTTCCGTGACGATACACTTCACCGTGAAAGTGCTTTTGCTCGAAGGCTCTTCAACCACGATTCGATTGTAGTAAACTTTCTGGCCCTGCATCGAAATTTCTTTTTATTCACTAATTACTCAAAACCAAAGTCAACTTATTTCAGCTTGAGTTTTGATTTGAGTTCTCTTACCGTCATTTTATTGACGACTCGCCATGTTCCACATTTCCACATATTTTTCTCCTCAAGCGCGAGACGGAAAGTCGCGACACCGTTATCGAACGTCGGCTTGCACGTTTCCTCTGAGAATTGAAAAAAAAAACATTCGTCAGAAAATTGGCGAAACAATTTTTTCAATCATTCCTTTTTATCGTCTCTCACCTGAGTAATCCTTCAACTGCTGAAGATACATCTTCGCGTCAGGACTACTCCTGACGATGTCAACTTCCATGAGATCCTTGGAGCATCGTACTTTGCTCTGAACTGTGGAAAGAAGAGATAACGAAAATTCAATACGAGAATCAATGAGTCGAGGATAAATGGTCGCATGTTTTATTCAAGTTTCGTCATGGACGAAAAAAAAAGATGAAGAAAAAAAAAGAAAATCCGCGGACGCTGTCTGGAAGGATGTGACGGATTGTTGGAAGCGATACACGCTCGCTGAATAGCCCGACCTTGGAAACGCGCTCTCTCGCTTCTGCCTCATACCTCGTTTGCTATTTTCTCGATGTTAGCCGAATGATGAGCAGACGCGTATACTTTCACCGTGAAGAAACAGAATAATGTTTGTTTGCATGCCTCGAATAAGAATTTCATGGGAAGAGGAGCATCCCAAGGGCACGCTTATCTTCTCCCATTTCGTACGTCCATCATTACGTTCTATTTCATATCTCGAATGTCAGAGAGTTTCTTGAAAAGTGAAACACTCGAGAAACTCACTGTCTAAAAATAGAATAAATTCCGAAGCGAAAAATACGAGGAAACGTATAAGAAACCTTTAATGTCCATTCTCGTTGAAATCACTGAAGAAATGGCGCAAATCACTGAAGAAATGTCAACCGTTCGACTTCCGAGTCTTTGTGGATTTAGCATCGAATAGTTCCGACTGTTCTGAGGTGCATACACAGAGCTTGAATGTACTCTTGGATGTATTTCGTACGAGAATGGTGAGCTTGGAGCTAGAGGTCTGTGACCCGCGTTCGCTTCCTATGTGTCTTCTCATATGTTGCGAAAATCTCGGTTGCCCGTTCGTGTGCTCGCGAATGTGTGCGCTCTGGACGATGCCGCACGCGACCATCGTGATAAGATGCACAGTCACACCGTACCTAGATCTTCCTTCTCTCTCTCTCTCTCTCTCTTTTTTGCTCTTTCTCGTCTTTTACTTCTTCTTTTCTTCTTTCTCTTTCAGCCGTGCGTGTTTTATGGCCGCCTTATTCTTCTCCGTGTCGTTTCGCGTGCACGATTATTCGTCCTCGCCCCGTGCTTTCTCGTTAAGCTTTTATTCCATGACGATTCGATTGGTAAATATATTCTCTGAATTAATTATTATAAGGCGTAATGTTTACAGGTCGCTGGAGAAACGGGAAAATTGGCGATAACCCGATAAACGACCAGTTTCGCTCCTCTATTTACACTTCGCGTATCCCTCTCTCGCTTCCGTAATAACATCGCCACGGAGGTCAATTAGATAATCAATAACGTTCCAGGCGTTATCCTGGCTATCTTCTTCCTCATCCCGATTATCGTTAACGATACCGAAATTTCTTTTATAAAGTTTCATCGCGTTCTGCCTTATCGTCGATAATTTTCATTCGTAAAAATATGAAATCGGTGATTTCTTTCTATTTTTATCAGAATACAAATATCGAATGGGTTTTCATATTTTTAAAATGAGTAACTCAAGGAACAGGTAATTTTTCATTTTATATACTTGAACAAGTTGCAAAAACCGAAAAAAATTTCTAGAATATGGATTTGTGGAGATCAGAAGAAATCAAGAAAATGATATTTTATACATCCCAGCGAACGATCGTCTTCAAGGAAAAGGGATTTATGTCCTCGAAGGGAAAAATTGACGTTTGAAGAATCGCTCGAGCGACCGCGTACCGATTATCAACAACGACATCGCAATTTCTTTTAGAGTCCTGTCTCGTTTGTGCTTTATTGTTCACATTTTTAGTGTCAATAATTCTATAGCTGCAGATTTTTGACAAAAATAAATGTTTTGATTTTAAAAAAATGATATTTAACTAAAATTAACTAAAAATCGCTCGTACCTCAGTGCTTGCCGATAATTTTAAATTACTTTCATCCTCTTTTCGTTTTACTCTCGTTTCTTTCATTAGAACCAATTACGGAATTATTTTTCTTCTTTTACTAAAAGTATACAAAAAAAAATTATTTTTTCAATACGTCGATTATCGGCGATCAGAAGAAATCGACCGAGCCACATTTTTGTACCCGGCAAACGTTCGTTTTCAACAAATGGAATTTATATCCACGAAGGGAAAAAAAAGTGGCGTCTAAAGAATCGTTCGTGCAACACCGCGCACCTTGTTTTCTTCCTTTTTATCGAAGATTCTGCGGATGCCACGAAGAAGAACGAGAGTCAATAAAACGAAGCGCAATTCTTCTCCCCTCAACTAATTGAGATCGTTGTAAATTCGCCCGAGCCGTATAATTTTTTTTTCCTACTGTTACTTTAATTCCTGCTATTAAATTGTTGTTTCTATCAATTACGAAGTTTCTGCTCCTGGGACGTATATATACACCCCGGCCCTTTTTTATCTCGCGTGTAGCTCGTACACTCCCTTGCACTTTGTACTTTTTGATCCCTCTGCCTCTCGCTCCTTCGCTCTCTCTCCCGGAGCCTCGAGGAATAAAATTTTCTCGAGCTCCCTTCCATGAAACGAACCTTATTCGGTTTTACTTTTTACCCAGATATATATTTTCCCACTGGCATTGACGTTCCGAGGCTCCTCGATTCGGCCTCGGGATGATCCTCGCGCTTCAACCCTCGTTGAAAATCTCCCGGCTCCTCCTCTTTTTCCATCCCATAAAATTTAACATCCACCAGAAGAAGTCTCTCGTCCATGGTAGAAAGAATCTCGCCGCGGCTCCTTCGTAGATTTTTTTCTATTTTTATTTTTCCCTCCAAGTAATTTAACAAATTCCGTGAAAATTCCCTCTCGCCGATAGAAAATTTCATATAATCGTATCTGGCCTGACGGTGAACCGATAATGGTGGATCTGTCATTGGCGGGTAGCGCGATTCCGCATTTGCATTCCGCGCATAGTTATATACGAATGTGGACGGTCTCGGAGCGGTAAACGCGCGATGCGCGTGTCGCTGCGGTGAATTTTCATGGACGCATGCGACCAGCTCGGTATAAAAACACACGGCGATACAGTAAGCGAGCGTTCCGTGATTGCACGCGTGTCCTCCGCGTGATTTACCATATAGACAGGCCACAAATGCGTTGACCGTTAAGATAGAGACCGGGATAGAGTGAGAGCCAACGATCCGAGGATGCGCGCTTTAACGAGCATGAAAAATTCATATTTTCCACCCGCTTACAATTCCTGACCCTTCGATCGTTCACCAATTTCTTATCGAAATTTACGACTCGGGGAAAGTTCTCAATCAAACGCGCATCCTCGAGGAAGAAAAAAATATCCTCAACGCGATAATGGTAATAAAATTATGCCGTATTAAAAGGAAGAAATGATCGCTTCGGCATATCCTGCCGATGAAACCGCGTACCGTTAAACTGGATAAATTGGATGTACTTTTCGGTGATTCCTCGATTAAATGTTTATTAATCGGAACCTGATTGCAGCTGTGAGAGCGAAAGAAATCATCGATCTCTTCCGCCTCGGCCCAGCGCTTTTCTCGCTTCTTTATTTTTTCTTCTTCTATCGTTTTCTTTTTCACGTTGCTCTATTTGCACTAATTTCGCGCTAGCTAAGCTGCGAGCATCGATGCGGAACATTCGCACGGAGACGAGAAATTTGTTCCGCGTCGTCACGTGCTCTCCTGCTCGCTCGTTCCTTCTCGCTCTTCTTCCCGATCGAATCGAATATCCCTCGCGCTTGTACTTTACTCGCTAAGTCCCCGGTACAATCGGAGAGCACTTTCTTATCTTCAAAAGTGAATTACTCTAAGCGAAAGGATCGAGGAAACAATTAAATATCCGAGCATCAGATAAAACCGGAGAGAATCTATCCCCCGGAAAATGTATTCAACGTTTCCTGCTTCGGGTGACGCTTTGTGTTCTAGCTCGCAGGAAACTTCGATGGCTACTATGCACGGAACGAAGATTGCGCGAATCGCTTCGGGCTAATGGCCAATTTTTGTCTCTCCCTGGTCGCACGATGGGACTGATGCGATTTCGCGGATTCGAGGATTAGAAAAAATTCAACTCGATTGTAAATGGAATAATAAATTCTATTCGGCGTAATGAAGTTTAAGGATGTTGTACCCGTACAATCTCAACCAAAAGTTAGTGACATTTGAAAATTTTTACTATCGTAATCCAATTGGAAATAAGAAGAAAAAACTCTTA
>JAPYYX010002413.1:0-16137 GCA_030522605.1 Cremastinae sp. B BG-2022a | reverse complement strand
CCCCCCCCCCCCCCCCCCCCCATAAAAAATCTATCATTTGAATTGTTTTCCTTCTTTTACTTTCTTTTTAGTCCCCTGCGAATGAATTAGCTTCACAAAAATCAGTACCAATGCTAATACGATCGCTGACGCTGATAATACGACCGATGTTGAGAAAGTTATTAGCAAAATTTCGATTCTGATATTGATACTGATGCTGAAGACGGAGAATTACAGCAATTGAGCCAAAGAACAGTGGATCCCGAAGTGAACGCTGAATCTGAAGAAGAAATTATCGCTTTTTCATCAAAAACCATACATTTTTGATGAACATAAGCGTAAAAATATTAGGAGGCTCAATTTCCCCATAATATTTGATTTTTCACGACTTTTCCGTGATGTGTTTTCATATCGATATTTTTTTTTTCATCTCCATTGTTCACAAATTTTCAAGAAAGAGATCAAGAAAGAAACGTTATTATTATACACGTGTACACAGAAATGAATCCGGCGTCCGAAGCGGATTTTTTAAACCAGCGGAGCGCAACGGAAACAAAAAGGGGAAATGAAGAAAGGAAAAAGGAGGAACGAGATGTGAAAAAGAGTGAGCGTTTTTTGGGCTGTCAAAAAGTTCTCGCTTATACCTCCGAGAGCTGAACGGCCGAGGAATAATCTATCTTGAGTAGCCACCGGTTTTTGAATTCTCGTGGTTTCTGTCACGCGTTGAAGTTTTTTTTCACCTTTGTACATTTTTTTGAACTCACCTTCCGTTTCACACTCGAGCTTTTATCACACCCAGGAGCTCCAGGCCCGTAAGGACCGCGATGAAAAAAAAAGTTAAAAATAACATTTAAAAATAGAAGAAAAAGCGAGCCAGTACTCAGGAGACGAAGACTAAAGTCGTCGACTGCGAGGAAGAAAGTTATTAGCGTAATTATCGTGCTAGAAAAAGAGAGAAAAGTGTATAGTCCTCGTAGGAATCGATCCACTCTGGATTTTGAGTAAAAAGATGAAAAAAGGAGCACCTCAGCCGCGAAGAAAAAAAAATGTGGGTCGATCTTTTCCTTTTTTTGTCAGAGGCTGTCCAGTTTATTGCCTCGTACAGCTCATAATTTCCGCACGTCAGTATAATTTACGAGAAATAAGAAAAACTAACGACAGCAAAAACAAGACGAGAAAAAATATTCGAATTTTATTCTTAGGAAAATGAGGTGCACGAAAAAAATGCAGCGTCGAGGCTCAAAAAAATATTTAAATAATAATCGAAAAACGTAAATTTGAAAGAAATTGAAAGTCATCAAAGATCGAGGAAAAATGTTTACAGAGGTCTGAATGGAAAAAAAGGAATGAAACTCAAGAAAATGGCATCAGTTGCGTTATAATGATAAGGGGTAAGGTGAATGTGGTGCGAGCGCGTGTGATTGAGAGGATGAAGGCGTAAAAGTATGTAATCTAGGAAGAATGCGGAATGAAACCGAAGGCTCGGGGCTCGATACTGATGCATTGCGAGAGCAAAAGATGCCGCCTCGACGCCGAGAGAGCTCTCGGTTCCGTTCGAGAGTTTATATAGACCCGGGATGTAGAATCTTTGACGTAGAAAGGGCGCCCGAGTTCGATCTTCCTGGTATTCCTTTGCATTTTATCCTGATATGTGTCTTTATGGCAATCTCAATCCTCCGTATGTACGCATCACGATCTCTTTCTTTTTTTTTTCTGTTTTGCTTTTGTGTGCACAACAAAATACGCGTCCTGTATTTTCCACACGATACACGTATAAAAATGATTCAAGTGCTTGGCTTTCACGCTCAATCGTACGATGAATCGCAATAAAAAAAATTATTTATTTTTATTATTAATTTTTAATTCAATTTTTTCAAATTTAAATTGGTTAATTGAATTAATTAAATTAAATTTAAATAATTAAAAAATTTAATTTAATTATTTTTAACGCGTTATATTCCAATGTTTAATTATAATTTTCCTCCTTGTGAGCTCCTTTTTTTTTCTTGACCAGTTTACACGTGACAATGAAAGTGCATTTAATTATGAAGCGAAGGTTTCCTCGCCGTCTCGCATAATAATTATGAAAAAGTAAAAAAATGTAGAATAAGATAAGAAAAAAATTCTTCGAAATGTCAATTTTATCGATTTACGCGATTTACGATTGAAAATCTCGTTGCTCATTTTCTTTGTATTTTTTTATGTTTCAGGTAAGCACACGATTGTTTCAAAGTTACGATTTTTCTTGGGAAAATGCTACATGGAACCCTCCACGGAATCATACTCGTGAGCAAGATATTTTTCATTAATCCCGAGCAAAATAAAATCGCTTTCGACCTGACCGAGAAATATTTCGCTTATTTCACAGGGACACTTTTATTATGAGATCATTTTTCACTGAGAGAAAAAAGTTATGAGGAAGCGACATGCGAATTTCCAATTTTCACGCTCCGTCTTTTTCTCAATTTAGAAAGCATATCCAGCTAACCGAGCTTGAAAAATAATATTTTCAAATAATATACACAGATTTTATTATTATTTTAATTTTTTTAATGAATGGCAAGTAGTTTAAGATTTTTGTTATATGGAATTTTTTCTCTCTCGATTTCACGGATTGGTTAATAAAATTATATTCAGAGATAATGATGGTTGAGGGTACATAGATACTTTTTAAAAAATTATAATAAATTACTGAAATTTTGGCACGTTAGTTGTGAAAGTATTTAAAAATTCTCATTCAAACTTGAAAACCATTCACCAAATCGTTTAAACGATTTCTTATTCTAAAGTCGTTTATATTTAACGTTGTCCCTTATAGAAAATTCACAAATTTACTAAAAAAATTGTTCACACTTTTTTTCTACGAGTCTGCACACATAAACAATATTAATAACTAATTTTAAGTAATCCTGTAGTTTTTGTAGTTTTAACAATAAATAATATGAAATCGTTAGTAAAACGTTATACAAAAGTGTCATTTTAAATAACACACAATAAAATTTTCAATTTTGTAGAAAAAAGTGAGGACTGAATTTTAGCAATTCGTGACGGAAAATTCACCTTTTTGTCAAGCACTGCACCGCTGATCCTTAAATAATATCTAGCTAAGTTTTGTTTTATCTATTTTAAGCGTTGTCCTTTCCCAATAAGAAAAAAAATAGCATAATATAGTGTATCATTGATGCACCGTGTGCATCAAAGTTCATGATATTACCGAGGAAAAGAGGAATTTATGCCTACCGCGGGGCCTGTAATCTCATCATTCTAAAGTACCACGTTTCTGGCGCGTGCTGCGACTCGCGCGCTCGTCTAACTGTATATTTTCCTTCGTCGAGTCCGCGTTGCCTGGCATGGATTGCTTATTCACGCGCGCTCGACTCGACAAACCCCAATTAAAAGTCTCGTGTATTATACTTGGGAAAAAAGGAAAAAAAATTGATGCAAAAGCGTGTGGTTGGAAACGTAAAACGAAACGATGAGTACAGAAATAGCGAAGGAGAATTTTCGGGCATTGGATATAAAATTGCCTTCCCATCGGCACTGCTCCTGACGCAACTCTCGTAAGAAAAAATCCAAATCGAGAGGAGCTACGACGCCGTTTAACGCCTCTGCAAATATTTCCGGTACCGCTTCCTCATTTCGTCTCGTCAAACCTGAGAAATGAAATCATTGATTTATTCTCGTCTTCGTCGTTTTTTTACGACTTCCCAACAAAGAAACGAGCGTTCCTGGAAGACCTCTTTCCCGTTATTTTTTTTCCTTTTTTTCGGGCTTGAGGAAAATACATGCAAATGACATGATAAAAATGTACAGGTAAGAAAGGAATTACGTGTATACGTAATGGAACATTCGTCGTAAACAAATTTTATTTTATTTATCTGACCGTAAAAAAATACATGCTGTTTATGGAAACTCGAGACAAGGAACATTAAATGAATATAAACTTTGGAATTAAAGTGCATCAGAGAGATAGAAGAAACCTGAAATGACATTTGAAAATCGAAAAAAAGAACACATTTCTCAATATAGTGCATTTTTATAAGTGGGAGAAAAACTTTTTTATGACTTTCTTGAGTATTTGGCAATTCTCAGGATCATGTTAGATGACCTTAAATGTAGAGCATGTTATTGTTCTTGAATGAATCTGCAAAAACTTTTCTTGTTAAGGAGGCTCGATCGTTACTTGTGACTCAAAAATGCAACTAAATTTATTTATTGTTTTGGTCACCAATAAAATAGTGAAAATTCGTTATTTTAATTTTACAAATTATTAGAGACCAATTACAGTCGACTCTGGCTATAGTGAAACTCACTACGGTGAAACTCACTACAGTGAACTCTCACTACAGTGAACAGCGCCGATCTCGCTACAGTCAATTTCTTTACTTCCCACCACCGAGACGTAGCAACCAATCACGATTGCGCTCGTGATCACTTGCATAAATATCTCGCGCTTGCGCTTGATACACTACTGTCCCTGTGTGGGGATAACGGAGAAGTTCAACTGTACCGAGACTAGCCCAGTCCCGATGAGCTCACTATAGTGAGGCTGGACTGTACTTTACTAACTTTGTTATTAAGTGAAGTTCGAACTAAAGAAACGCTTCAAATACTTCCGTAGTATAGGATTGCGAAACAATATGGCTACAGAATTCTTCTGCTTATTCATATACATATAGCTTAAGTCAGCGCGGTTCCTGCAGTTCACTACGCCAACCTCAAAAAAGAAATTCAACTCCTCTTTGCAAATTATTTTCATCGGTAACAGGGGGTTACAATTACATAATTAGGATCTATAGATATTGTTTTTGCTTGGATTAGTTTTTTGTTTCTCAAAGTTGCAAATATTTATGTTAAAAAAATCCGAATCGTCACTGCGGAAGTGCATCTGCCATAAGACCCTGTGCATAAGGATTCAAAAAACGCGATTTTCGTGATTTTTTTTCAGAATAATTAGACGGTAGAACCTTGAATAATTTCAAGGGTCGACGGATAATATATTTTTGTATTACGATGCAAAGTTTCGAACCGTAAAGGTGTAAAATAATGTTCACATGAGAAACGTTCGAACCTTCTTGATCATCAGCTCAAAAATTACATGCATGGTACAGAGATAAAAACTAACAAGCGAGAAATTATAGATTCGACTGTACCGATGGAACTGACTCAAAGAGTCATTGACAATGCGCTTCTGAAGTGAAGAGAATGGTGAAAAAATGGGCGGTTGCAAGGAAAGTACGCATACTCGGCATACCATTTTAGACAGCGTTCGAAGCGGTGCCCACGCGCGCATCGAGAGAGGTTCACGCACGCCTACTCCATTTCCGCCTCATCGTGCGCGCACGTGTAATTTCTCATTGTACGCTGGAATATCTTTTTTAGTATTATCCGATATTATATACGATGAGCTTGATGGAAAAGGCAAAATGTCTAGGCGAGCATCAGAGGTTTTAACTCTGTAACTACTGGGAGTCGAACCGACATTACGTGTCTGTGCAAACCGCACGAGATGGCCGCTCGGCGCCCCCTTTCAAAATGCAATGCCAGAGAGTGGGCGAGAAAATTTGCACTTTTACCAAGCACGCGAACGAATCTACTGCACGCTCTTCGAGAATCTTTACTTTTTTGCTTTGAAAATACTTCACATAGGATCTAAATATAAATATGGAGTGGGGGGCAATACGGGGTAATATGGAGAAAATATTAAGATTCCAAGGGTATAAATATGCTGGATCTTTTGTTTTTTTAATCGCACTTGAAGTAAAGAAATAAAATTTTCGGCAGAACCAGATCCCTGCTCAAAATTTGTCTACTCAACAATGCTAAAAAACAATATCCAATCTGTATAACAATATCGAGCAGACAACTTTTGAGCAGGGATCTGGTTCTGCCAAATTGTCAGCTGCCATGAGAAAAAAATTTTTTTTTGGCTGACGAAAAAGATACCCCTCCAAAAAGGAATTTTTTTGTCTATAACTTGTTAGCTTATTATTAGCTTTGACGTTCTATTTTAAGTAATTAATTGATGATTTACTTTAATTTTTTTAAATGTGTCTCATTATCAAAGAAAATGATTTATTTCTATCTGCATTGTTTACTGATTTTTAACTTTAATCTTTGCTTAAATGTATTTTCTAATTACCAAATATAATGTTCTTAGTAAAGAAAAAACTATTTGATATCCAATTTTATCAATTTTTGAAATATTGACAATTTTTACCAACTTTTTGGAGCACCCCATTTTGCCCCCCTGGCCCGTCCCACCAAGATATACATATTTTCGTGTCTGCCACAATTTTTTTTTAAATCAACGAAAAATATATAAAACACGGATATAGTCGTTGAACGGGCTCGATTCTTTTGTGTATAGATCCAAATAAATCGGATCTTAAGCAGTGCGGACGCTGGTTTTCTTGCGGTCGAACTTCGCGGTTGAACAGTTCCAAGAGCGGATAAGTCTGCAATGGTTCGTGGCGTAATAAAAAAGATGACGGGCATCTGAAAAACGAGACTAGGAAGAAAGGAAAGGAAGAGAGAGGGAGAGGCAATAGCGTGTGCGCACATGAAGCTACAGTTAGCTTGACACGACCTTCCCTATACTCGACTTCTTCGTTTCTTCGAGCCATATATGCTTTCCAATCAACAATACTATCCCCGAGGATAATCCCGATTAGGGTCAAACGTACCATAATAAACGCTCATCTGCTGAACAAGTAAACTATATTGCAAAACATGTTCACAAATCGGATTTCCTTCCTAACTTTAAAGTCGTTATATGTATATATAGGAAGTTTTTCAGGGTGGTCGATCCTATTATAAAAATGTGAATGTAAGGGTGTTGAGTGACTAAATGAGAGTGATGCAAAAGTTCTGCAAATTCTACGTGTCATTGACTAAAATTTCCCGTAAGCGTATGCGATATAGCCTTATGACGTAAGTGAGCTGCGGATGCAATTTGGCGGGAATTACCAGAATCAAAAGTGGAAAGACTGTAAAAACCCGAAACGGGTAAACTCGGATGCATTTAAAAAAACGAGAAAATCTCACATAATTGTTGATGCTAAGAATTGAATTAACTGAAGACGAAGTCCGTTGACTAATTCTGCATCAAATATCTCCTCATCCACTAAAATTCATGGTAATGCCTTTTGACGTCAAATAATGAAAAAAAACGACATACGAGGTATTTCAAGTCAAGATGCTGCTACATATAATTACAGAGTAAGATTGAGTAAGGTTTTAAATGGTGATGGAAAAAAAAACTTTTCAGAAAATGCCGTACGCATGGACTGTCATTCGATTAGTGAACGCACCTGATATGAACAACCTTAAAGAGGTGCTTGTGCGTCTGAAGTAAAAATTATTTTTAAAGATTTGTAAATGAAATTTGGCTTGTAGCGAGACAAATAAAATACGCGACTTTTGCTGAAATTTGTACAAGATTAACCGTGTCTAGAAGTTAAGATATTATTTTTTGAAAATCACAACGTTTTGTAATGTCTCATAAGAGCTCATTTTAAGGTGATGTTTAAGTGGTCCGATTGGTAAAAATCTGGTTACAAATTTTCTCTGGAAAAAAATATTTCTTGAAGGAAAAAAAGAACCACGCTGTTCTCTTTCCAACAAAGAGTAATGTGATCCTCTTTTTTTTCTGGAATATCAAACATTTCTGAGAAAACCGTGAATCCGTTTCGCATCTGTCTCTCTCGCACTTGTATGGGTTTAACACCGTCTTAAGAGGTGTTATTTTGTACAATTAATATCTCGATTTCCATACGGTGAAACTTCTGAAAATTTCACAAACACACTATCCAATATAATGTCCATGTTGATTTGAGTCACAGGGTCCGTAAGAGCATCCTCAATCGAGGATCATTCTCCAACAGAGATAAAGAGGACAGTCTCGTTGTCTATATACAAATTGAGGAAAAATCGTATGTGAATGAAGGCCTCGAAACAAAGTTTTTATTCGGCAGAGTGATTATAAAAAAAAGTAATCTTCAATGAATTAGTTTCACGAATTTAGTGATGTTGGTTAATGCACGATTTGGGAGAAAGAAGCGTGTAACGTACGTTGCGGCGCATGATGGATTGACTCCCAGAGTCGTTAACGGGAACACCGCAATTCGATTTAAAGTCTTTTATTCACGCTACATTACGATCTCGAATGAATCCATCCTCGTGTACAGTACGTGACTCTTTACATATAGTGGGTGATGCGCGTTAAAAAATTCAAGATCCGGCATGTAAAATTAAAATTAGCAAAAATGGAATGGTAATAATTTTCCCAGGGCCCTCGCTCGAATCGGAAAAAGTTGCGTCCAAAAATCACTCTTGAACTCTGAATTTGCCAAGTCTGTATGACTTAAAATTGGTGTTTAACCCATACGAGTGCGAGAGGGACAGATGCAAAAAGGGATTTACTATTCTCTCAGAGATTTTCGGCATTGTAGAAAGAAGAAGAGAATATTCTTTGATGGAAAGAGAACATGTTTCTTTATTTTTCTTCCAAAATTGTTTATTTTCAGAGTAAATAGCAAGGTTTGATTTCACACGATGTAGGACACCTGGACATCACCTCAAAGTGGAGTTACGTTTAACCTCGTGTTTTGAGATTTATGGACACTGTAATATCAAACGAATTGATATAAAACAAAGAAGTTTCACCGTACCGTTTTTAAAATATGAGCGTTTAAAGTTTCACGAAAATACATGTACTCTTACGGAGCCCACGAAAATTACACCGGAAATGACAGAATTGCGCAAAATTTAGTCGTTTGATGATATAATCAAAAATCGTTGTACGAAACTTTAATTAATTAAGAACACTCCTGTAAAATTGCTGAACTTTTCACCGCTCCGTTTTTTGGTATCATTCATTGATTTTTGATGTGCAGCGTCGACCTCTTTTTACCCGGCAGATCTCAACTTACTAGTAGCCACGCGTATGGTCAAATGAGAATTCAAAATAAATTTTTATTGTAAATAATTATTTAACTATATAATATAAATAAAATAAATAAAATAAATAAAATAAATAAAATAAATAAAATAAATAAAATAAATAAAATAAATAAAATAAATAAAATAAATAAAATAAATAAATGAATAGCTGAAGGATCGCGATCGATAGGTCTTTGTTAGTACGAATTAAGTTCGACCACCATTGTCAAAATAGCACAAAAAAATGTAACTAAACATGTACTAACAATAAACATTATTATAAATATTATTATTATTATTAATAATATTAAATATTATAAATATTATTATTATTAAATAAAAAAATAATTGAACCAATTATAATTAGTGGAACAATATATAAAATTTGAGTTTTGATCATGAAATAAAATAGAAATACATTTTTGTAATCTGATTTCCACCCATTATGGAAAATTTGTCAAAAATTGGAAAAATCTATTGCAGTTGTGAATTTGATTTTCCGTTTTTCTTCCGAACCACCTCAACGTCGATATCTGGAACAGCCTCTAGATATATTGTTTTCTTGTTTCGCGAGACGACGGAAACGGGTCTCGCGAAGTCTCGCGGTCGCACGGGAGTTTAATGTAACTGTAAATACGGGGAGAGGATTCATCGGAGACGATGGTCGGTCGGTGGGTCGAGTCGCGGCCTCCGTCACCTTCTTTCTCACTTTTTCTTCGTTCTCGTATCTTCTTCACCTCCGTCGCCTCTTTCTTTCACGCACGTATCCATTCTTCTTTATTTATTTTTCTCTATATATATTCACACATTTATACCAGACGTTTGTCCCTCGTTCAATGTCGCACCGTTCCTTACTCCATTTTATTCGCCGTCACGTACTTCGAGTGATCTAGGACTTTGCTTTATACATATATACACAAACACGAATATATATAGAAATATATTTATCTCGGAAACGTGCAAATACGTAACGTAACAGTAACACACTGAACCGTTGAGGAATCCGGCCGAGAGTCCCGGTACTTGCCGACTCATGTACCCTCTATATCAATTCCGAGCCCTGATAGCATCGATTCGCTATTAAGTGCATTATCACGGTATATCGATCGGCTCTGATATCGCGAGATAAACTCCATTTTCCGCTCATCGTTCTAGATCTCGGTTAAAAAAACCTAAATATTAAATTTAAGGATGTTGTGGTCATACAGTCTCAACGTTTAAAATTTAGTGACTTTTGAAAGTTTGTATAATTTCGATCTGGGTGGAAATTCGAAATAAAAATAATTTCAAACATTAAACGTGTGCCAAGAACACACTTAAGAAATGATTATTTAAATAACGATTAATATATAATGCAAAATGTAGATATTGATTTCGCTGCATCAGTATAACCTTTGGACGTTAGCTGTCAATTTCAGAAAGCGGAGAAGTGGGCGATTGAAAATGAGAAAAATAGACGTTGGTGAAAAATATCCAGAAAAGAAATGAAATGTCTAGGATCAATAACGTCTGGCCGACAGACAATTTGATTTCGATAAGCGTCATACAAAATTTTTGTGGTTCAACTTCCATGTGCACAATTCGACGTCTGTGGATTTTAAGGTTGTTGTACTCTTGCATCAAAAGAGAGCGATTTTCATGGAAATTTGCATAATCGTGGATAATGACTTCCAAAACGTGCTTGCCAAATTTGGTGAAGGAGGATAATTTGAAAAATAATTACCAAAGAAGTTAACAAGCGTCCTTGTAGATTTTTCGTAAATTTTTGAATAGAAAGATGTATATTTTTCAATAGACTTGAATAAAAATTGTAGAGTTTTGTACTTCATACCTTTTTCAATAGAAAAATGTACATTTTTTGTAATAAATTTGTTCATTTTGGATGCATTTGTACCCATTTTTCAATAGAAAAATTAACAAATTCGTATTTTTTGTATGCTTAGAAAAGAGAGATTTTGTTAAAAAATGAAGATAATATTTTTGGATTATCAACAAAAGTACCCACCAAATTTCTAAAGGATTAGAAACATTGTTCCTGTCAAGTTGATGGACAAAGTATCAAAATAGCGAGTTTATTACAAGCTATATCTAACCTTAAAATTCACAGACGTGGATTTGTGCAGATAGAAACTGTGGCAAAAAAACTTATTTGTAAAGCTTGCAATGAAATTCTCTCCTTGCAAAACATAATTGATGCTAAATTTCATTTTTATTCTGAATCTTTCTCATTAACCTATATATATATTTTTTTCAATCGCGTATCTTCTGTTTTCGCAGTTGACAGCTAACGTCCAAAATTTAATCACGCAGCATAATAAACATTTTTTTGTTATATATTCGTCATTATTCAATTAATAAGCATTTTTTGTAAGTGTACTTTGCATACTTTTGACGGTTCAGATCATTTTTATCTCAAATTTCTACCTAGATCATGATTATAAAAATTTCCAAAAGTCACGGATTTTTGGTTGACAATGAGACTGTATGGGTACATCCTTCAGGTTAGATGACTCGTAATAAACTCGCTATTTTTCATACTTCATCCTTTAATTCAAGAATAGTTTTTCTAAACTCTCTGAAATTTGGAAGGTACTCTACTTGATATTTCACAATAGTAATTAGAATTTTGAATAAAATCTCTGTTTGAAATATACGAAAAGTACACATGACTAAATTTTTTTATTGAAAAGCATGGATAAATGTAATTATTAATGAAAAAGTTACGAAATACATATTTTTAATTGCCCACAAAGAGCGCATTTTAATTTTTTGTCAAATATTTTTCTAAGCATCTTAATCTTTACCAAATTTGGCAAGAACTTTTTTGAAGTCATTGACTATACGTTCATATGCCCACGAAAATCTTTTCTTCCTTCTTAAAGCAAGGATATGGCATCCTTAAATACTATCATTACTCTTTGACGTTTGCCGAGATCTTCCCTCGCACTCCTTGAAAAGCGATAGAAAATCAGTAAGTCGTCGAAATACGTTTCGTATATATAATAAAAAAAAAACTTCAATGTCATTATAGAAGATTGAATAGAGAAACGTTAAATTTCGACCAGTTAATCATTTTTACGGTTGAATGGAAACCTTTAGGTTGCGCTGTTATTTGGTAGTGGCACTCGAAAGAATTAATTTTCCTGCTATATCCACATGTATATTATGGATAATGGCTGAAGATCAAACGACTCGACGTGGAGTTTTTTTCTAATTTTTCGTTTGACTTGAGGCTCGAGGAACGATCGTCGGACGCTGGAGGAGCAGTCCCAAAGAATTATCATCTATTAGAGAAACTTCCAGCTCGTCCAAAATTGTGCGCGGAAAATTGAAACCCACACGTTCCCAGATAATTACGACTTCGGTGGTTCGTCCGCGTGACCAAATTTCATAATACATCGTATAATTTTATATCTACGCAATATATGAACTACGTAATGACATATTTCACGTTACGTAATATTAAATAAAAAAAACATTAAAATATGAAAATTGACATCTAATGTGACAGCGAGAATTACAATCTTTTAACAGCGTTAAATAATTTTCTTGAGAGCTTTCATACTTCTTAAATGAAATATTTAATTAGAATATAAAATGTAACAGTGTCATAGAAAATTGTAAGCCTTGCGCGATTGGATTTTCGTAAAAATAAATAAATTCAATCTTTTCGTTACTGCAACATTTATATTGGATCTGAATTTCTAGACATAGAATTTATTGAACGTTAGAAAATGAATAAATTATCCCATCCCTGGTGTGCAACTCTGCGTCTCGCCCGGCCAGCTATTTGACAAAAATATAACCACGGGAATCAGGATATTCCACATTGATTTCAGGACTTTTGGCCGAGTTTTATATCCACACTCGCCAACTTTCGAAGCTTGTTCCGCGATAGGAACAGGTCCATTTTTTCGCTGGTTTTGTCAAGGACCGGTTCGCGTCTCATAAAACTGGATTTTCATTTTAATATGAAAAAAAAAATCGAATGAAAGAGTGTAGAGAATAGGAAAAGGAAGTGTCCACGTTTTTCATGATTTTTTTAAAAGGATTTTACTTATAAAAAGTTTTACGAATAATATGTTTTTTAAGGTTTTTGACAGATGAATGGGAAGGAAATGTCAAGTGAGACTTTCTTACTTAATGAAAAATTCGATGAGGCGTCATTCGAGGTGCGTTAAAAAGCGGGTTAACGACTTTTCGTTTGTTAATAGAGGCTCAACCGAGGTGCGTTCACACTTGCTCCGTTATGTAAACGCTTCTCGAAATCTTCCACTCGGCGAGTCTCTCACGTATATTTATGCCAACTAAATATTATAACGTTCCGTAATGAACGAACGTGGTCTTTCACGTTAGGGGAACCGAAGATGAAATTGCTTCTACGGTTGTCAACGCAACGAACTTCATGTAATAGATTAACGCGTCACTTCGAGCCATCGATCGAGCAATCCGTGTTTTTATTCAATCAGTTGAAATTAGGTGTAAAGCAAGCTATGAAATTTTGAAACTTTGGAAAATTTCGATATTAAATTAAAATTCCAACGGCGAACTCGAATTATTACGTTGCAGTTTCGAACCAACTAAAAAATGTGGATTTATACTTTTTCTGTTATAAATCTGTTATAAAAAATACGTAAAAAAACTAATCATGAATTTTTATTAGGATAGGAGCGGGACAAAATGAGGTATCCCAAAAAGTTGATGAAAATTTTCAATTTTTCGAAATTTGATAAAGTTTAATAATAAATAACGTTTTGTTTGCTCATAACATTGAACTTGGTAATTTTAAAACAAATTTAAACAAAAATTGAAATTGAAAATCAATCAACATAGCAGATAGAAAAAAATCATTTTCCTTGGGAATGTGACACATTTAAACGAAAATTAAAATGAATCACCAATTGGATACTTGTAAAAAGACGTCAAAGCTAATAATAAGTTAACGGGATTATAAAAAAAACATTGTTCTTATTTTTTGTAGGGGTACGCCATTTTGTTCGCTAAAAAAAAATTTTTTTTCTCATGGCAGCTGAAAATTTTATTTCTTTTCTTTAATTGTGATTAAAAAAACAAAAGATTCAGCATATTTAAATCCTTGGAATCGGAAGATTTTCTTAAGTACTCCATTTTGCCCCCTCCTCAAATATATTGAAATTTCGTAAGATATCCTGAATTTGTCATTAAGAGCAATCGCAAACAAAACATTACTAAATTTCGTAAATTACAGATTTCTCTCTCAATATCGAATATATAATTAAACGTGAAAAAATTATAGCTTATCCCGGTTCGGTCCGATGAATCAAGCTCTGGTCCAATTTTTCATGAGAATTTGTTTATTGATAGATAAAAAATAAGCAAAAAAAGGTTGGACAACAGCCTTCGCGTAGTAGCCGGTTGTGTAGTGATTTTTATTTTTTTACAAATCAATAAATCCATTCTTATGAAAAAGATATGATATAATTTTTTCAAGTTCAATATTATTCGATTTTGAAAGATAAATCAGTAATCTACGAAATAAAAAATCTGTGGTGATGACACTGAAAAGTCACTACACACTTGTGAAATCCATTTTCATGTTCTTGTCACCTTTAATTCTTAGTCGGGAAATCTTCAAATTCAAATCTTCAAATTATATTAATTCCAATATTTACTCGTTCAAATTGCTCAATGGTATATACGAACAATTATTGGACACGAATTAAAAATAATTAGTTGTTACTATTTTTATTATTTTCTAAGCATACACAGCAGTGTTGTGATTGTATTTTTTTCTTCGTGATTGTTTCGAAAAAAGTATAGGAAAAAATAGAGCGGACAATCGCTAGACACTATGATTTTAAGTGCGTCGCTTATTCGCGAGACAATGTGTCCGCAATGTTACAAGGAGACGCGTGTAAGAAGTTCGCGACAATTAAATCGCACTCAAGGAAGTCATTTTTCATAATTCCTTCTTTTCTCTTATTTCACTTATTCTTATTTTTCCTCTCCCGCGGAGTCTCCTCCTTTTTGAGAACAAGCGAAATTGCATCCCACCGAGTCTGCAGCTCGTCGACTTGTTTCGCAATTTGCACACATGCTGATTGCAGAGAAAATAAGAGAAAAAAAGAAATGAGACTGAATTATATACCGTCATCAAGCATCATCATTTTTTTGTGTTCTCCATATACTAAAAGTGAAACAATTTTTTTTCGACCAAATTGATTCTATTTTGTACTCTGTATAAAAGTTTTAATTCCAACGGTATGCATTTTTTCACGAAATCATGTATTTACTTTAAAAGTAAAGTAACAGGCAGACGTGATTTCATTTACATGAAATCATCAAGTCTGCCTGTTACCTAATTATTCTGTAATTCAGCTAAAAAATTAATAAAATATGTGCTGAATAAAAATAAATTCAATATTAGGAAGGATGAGGGGTTGGTCGAGAGAGGGTAAAACAATGATCCAAATTGTCTATAAAAGGGTCAAAGAGGAGATGATCAGGAAACGTAGCTGGCAATTAACAGAGAGATTCGAGACGGGATAATTCTCGTCCCGATAATTGGAGCACCGAGCGGCTTGTCCGACAACCGTTCTAACGGTTCGGAAGTTTATATCCATACGTCGAAGAGTCCTTGAAGGAAGAGTCTTGCTGTTTCTGTCCATTTATCTCTTTTCCTCGAATAAACTAAAATGCGCTACTTCGAAGCTCATCCATAGACTCTAATGAGCAAAAAACGAGATTTTTATTTATATTTTATTAATGCTTATGAAGATTTCATTACAATTATGCAATTTTAAAATTATGCTGACAAGCATCTCCGATTTTGCCAATATTTGACTATCTTTGCCCACTCTTTGAATTATAAAAAGATATTCATGATTTTTCCACATTTTTTGTCCACCCAATCATAAGATGCCTCCATAACTTTTTTTTACTTTTTTTGTATATTCATTTGAGATAAATACATTTTTGAAAACTGACGTTAGGTTTTTCCAGGTTTTTAAAAATTGTTTAAGGTAGTTCGATCGCTGGGTGCCGTATAACCATGGGGCGGGGCTCCTTTTTGCAATTTTTGGGAAATTAATTTTGATAAATTTTAAGATTTTCATCGATGAAAAAGAGGTAAATATCGTGGATATATTTTACGAAATTTCCGCATTGCCATTTTGCGAACCTTGAAAATTCTCTCACTGAAATAAGTGTGTGATTTTTACTAAATAATTTTTTTCT